>VUQG01016218.1:0-10568 GCA_015106755.1 Etia nguti | reverse complement strand
GTGGCTGTTGGAAAAAAAAAAAAAAAAAAAAAAAAAAAAGCACACAAACCAAGACTCGCATAGTCTTTTATGTATAGATGTAATATTCAATAAATCATGATGGATGAAGTGTGGTTTCCGGATGCTGCTCATCATGATGCATCACGACGCGAAATAAAACCACAAACTCATTTAAATACAACTATTTTCTCGTGTAACTTGCACTGGGCTAAAATTTGAAGTATAATTATGACAGAGCAGAAAATGGGACAAAACTCTATCCTTCACACTAACAAGGCAGGTTAGTTGGGCGTATAGGTCCCGATATACAATAAAGTATTAAACCTTAATCTGAGATCAGAGGTACGTACCATTTACTGAGCGGAGACGCGATAGTTAAGATGTTTGTTTTCATATTTCTTTGACATGTATTGATTTGAAGACAGCTGCATAGGTTTTTGTAGCAGGAGAGAGCCCCCGGTCACCCTGCATTAGTGTCATGCCTGCGCATTAGCGCTACACTGAGGGTCCAAGCAGGACACATCACACATAAACGCAAGATTTTGGTTTAGTGTGCGGGTAACAGTTGATATTGCATATTATTAACTCATTTCACTCAAAAAAAATAAATAAATTCGCTTTATTGGGTAAACGGTTGTATTTTAGAGTATTCCTGTGTTTCAGGTATATATTGTGCGTAAAAGTGCACCTGGAACATCATACTGTAAGCCTCTGCTCCCGATAAGCTCACACAACACCCAATCACATAGACCACGCTGTTTCAGAAACAATAACAACTCTGGCGTTTGTGGTGATGAATATTCACATTTGCTTTGGTCAATCCTCACTGATCCATTTTGTACCCTGTATTCGCGCGCCAAAGCTCTTACATACTAAGAGTCTCTCTCCGTAAGTTGCACCCTGAAAGTAAAGGTTTGCCCCTCTTCAGATGGGCAGACAGATGGGCAGAAGTTTAGCCAAAATCTCCCGCAAAGTTCTCTGGCTGCTCAGCCACCACTGGAGAAACCTACACGAGATTGCACTTTGGCTTCTCGAGCTCCTCGTATCTACTTGGACAAACGACAATCCACCGTGTGGGTTTAAAGTAAAACGCTCAGATGGAAAGAGTCCATCCCCATTCAACTTTCCCCTAGAACGAGAACTCCAGCCAAAACAGTCTCCATGCTTAAACTTTCCTGTTACTGCTGCAGAGACACGTGTGCGGTCTATATTTTGTAATATGCTACTGACACACAGCCTAGCAATACTGCGGTGTTTTATGATAACTGCCGTATAACCCACTGCACAGTTAAGACTTCACCTCAGTGATATACTATACTATTTATATACTAACAGTCTATGCTGACAATAAAACAGCGTAATTTCACCAAACCTTCACAATAAAACCCATGAATACCATTTCGAATTACATATTAAGCTCAGTCTAAATCACAGCAAACATTCAAAACTTGGCCTGCAAGCCGCAGCTGTCCTCAGCTCCACTGCCAGCATCATCGCGCTTCATCATTGCCACTTGTGGAGCTTTTCTGCCCCCTAGCGCCGAATTAGACATCCACAAAAATTCATATAATGTTGCAGAGTGTAAATACCGAAACGTGCCGCTGAGTTAATTTGTACTCTCCTGACCAAAACTGACCTGGCGCAGTTTGTAATCAACTCAACTGGTAGACATTGTGCCGAATGATTGCTTTCACTGTTTGAGTCCACTATTTATGTTCTGGCTCGAATTAGGCTGTAGGATTTAATTAAAACTTGGTTGTTTCGTTCATTTGTTTGTTATGTTTATGCATGTTTGGCATCATTGTTCAGGAAGGCCGAATGGAGACGCGGATTCCGCGAATAGATGGATTTTTACACAGACTTTTGTTTTAAGATCCACATAAGATGACGATATGTATAACGGCCTTCCTGCAAAAACACTGAGATCAGCATTTATAATACCAGTGTGAAATTTAAAAAAAAGCTACAATCATGAACAATTTTAATATATACAATTCAATGTCCTATAGTTTACTAGAATTTTTAAACCGAGACATTTTCATGCATCTATTCAAATATGAAAATCTTAATAGCTTTTGACAAATATTGTCTTTTTGTCACTTCCACACATCGTGCAGTGATGCAGTTAATATATGTACAGAGTTCCCCGTTGAGTCAACAGACCTGTCATATCACTTCACAGTTTACTTTGGCAGACTGCATGCATCCATCTACTTGTCAAATTCTAATACTGCTATAAACAGTGTGTGGCTTGAATAGGTCAGTTTATAATATCTGGCACACTGGCTAATGAAATTATAGATATGCATAAGAAGAAAAAGATTAGAGATTGCCATTATATATTTCTGAATCAGCTTTAAATATCCCAAGCAATAAAAGAAAGAAAAGATAAAACAGACCACTGTCAGCTTAATTAATTTAAAGCTTTAATGACAAGTTATCTACTGGCTTTATGGACAAATCCTACTTTGCACGCCCTCTGAAATAATATAGTAATCTTAAAAAAACACTAATATATAAGTGGTGTGAATAATAAATGATCATTAAACTTAAAAAAATGAATCACAGTGTACAGAAATGTTCTTGGTTTGAGCTGTTTGGGCTGACTTCAGGGTAACTAAAAACCTACAAAGCCTGATTTTGACTGGATATCAGTTTATTATGTAGACTTTAAGTTTTAGTCGGTGATCTATCAATGAGTGTAAAAAACTTTTCCTATTTAAACTGCAAACATTTGCTCGAGTTTTCTTACTCTTTGTTGCCGTTTTCTTCACGAACACTGACCAGTGGCCAGAACTAACCCATCTTTTTTTTATTATTACAGCTACATCACTTGTTACAGGAGAGCAGTTCTATAAATCTTTCTGCTCCAGGTACATAAGAAGGAAGCAAGCAATTATCCTTAATATCCCAGTAATGTAAAAAGAATGAGACTTAATTTTCCATCTGGTTGCATGGTGAGAAATGTCAAATGTATTGGATTGAAACCGTTGTTTTAATCATTAAGGGAGAACGGTGAAGGTTGATGAAGAGGTATTAAGGTTTTGCTGCTCATGCATAATTTAGTCTATTGATCAGGTGGGTCAGTAGCTCATGCAGCTTTCATATGTATGTCCCACTTTGATCATTTTGTCAATCTTCCAAAGTGTGAAAGTGTTTTAGAATTTGGAATATAGATTGCAATGGCCTGTACGAGATAATATACTAACATTAAAGTTGAATATTTTCATGATATTTTCGCTTGACCCATAGTTATGGCATTGACAACAGTCGCACACATACATTCACCTTAGTTCGCTGCAGAATTTTGTCTTGTAATGGAAATGTGCTTCCCTTGGAGAATCTCCATCTTTTCCTCTCTCCCTCTGTCCCGCTCTTTCTCACTCTATGCATGGAGGGAGGCTGGCATTTACTTGACAATTTCTGCCTTTAAGTGCACGCTTTAAGTGCAGTGTTTTTATCTACACCTAAGATAGCTACAGACCAGGACAATTTAACAGGCAATTTAACTGACCGTGTGTTAGTGAAGCTGTCTGAGTCCCACTCTTTGCCAAAGCGCCATGGCATGATGGATGTAGGCAGTCTGGGCTAGGTGAAAAGACGCACACACGCAGATGCATACAAACACACACACAATCCTACTGAATAGTGAGATATACAGACACACACCGCCCTGCCATATTTTCCCAATACAAACGCATATGGGCCCATCCACAGCCAACCCCCTTCCATTAAGTCAACATCTTGTGCTGGCGGTTGGAACAGTGCAGGGCTGGAGTCAGGTCGTCCAAATCCGTCAGTAAGAGGAGGCATAGGCGTTTGTCATCCTCCTCTCTGGGCACCATCCTCCTGGAAGAGAGAAAGGGGGGACAGAGGGTGGTGGAGCTACGAAGCATCTGGCTCTAGGAGCTCCAGCTGCAGGGAGAGAAGGGGGACAGGAGCTGCGCTGCAGCCCAGGGGAGACACTCTTTCTGCAGCCAAAACCTCTCCACTATTCTATCTGCTGGATGAGGGAGTGGAGAAGCAAGTCAGTGAAAGAGTTTGCAAGAGCTGTTAATAACCTAAAGAGTGGAAGCAATAGTAGTACACTAAAAACACTGATATTTGGTTTCTTAATTACTTTATACTTAAGTTCCACTGATGTAGTGTTTCAGTTATGATTTGTTAATCCTCTGAGAAGATGAATCTTGTTACATCACATACTATTAAGGTCTTTGTAGTAGTGCTCAGCTACAGAAAAAACCCTGCAGCGCAAAAGCTGGAAAACAGTATTTGTGGCACGTGCACACAGTTGAGCACGGTTTCCCCTCTAACATGCCACAGTGTAAAGAAGGTGTAAAGAAAGTATTGTAATGCCAACTGACTAGAAAGTTGAACCAGAGGAAAATGTCACCCAAATGATGACCCATAAATCACAGGCCACAGTCATGCAGCCAAAGCCTAGAGACACCCTTTAGCATCTAGCGTCAGCACACACACAAATGATGTTTAGCCAGTGGCGGGCATTTAGCACCAGACTCCATCAACTCTGAGGGTGCTTTGTCACATATCTATGGATGATTCAGAGCCCGGAGACAGCATTTAGTAATAGCACTTAATGTTCCACTGTGTTCCAGGGTTTGTTTTCTGGCTATATAGTTATGCTGATTGAAGAAAGGAGATCAAATTATGTTTTGAGGGATTGGATGAGAGGACCTCAGAGGGGCAACACATGCACTGCTCTCTTATTGTGAAGTGTGACCTTTATGGAGGGAAGATCTAGGGGCCGAAAGAGTCCCTCTGCTCAATCTGAGATATCCGCTAGGATTAATTAACCCCATTCTTCCATTAGGCCTTTGGGATTGCTAATTAGGTTGAAAGAAGTCCTGCAGGAGTCTCCACATACTGTCTCTCTGATCTCTGCCAGGTGTATTCACTTCATATTAAGTGCTGCTTTTCAACTGGGGCATCTTTATATTTTTATTTCCTGTGGTAGAACTAAAAAGATGCTAGGAAGCAATGGGAAAGGTGTGGTGGTACAAGCAGCAGAGGTCTACAGCCAAACTAAAACCAGGAGTGAAGCGGTTCATGGGCAGTACTTCAATATCCAAAGCACTTCTCATTAAAGCATCATAGCGTCTTTACCCTTGGACTTTGCTGTTGTGATTTTTCTATGTTACATTTGATCTAAATGATCGTAAAATTAATTTGAAGTGTTGTGAACCACACTTGACATGCGGTCGAGAGAATCAGCAAACAAGCAACAAACACAAAAAGCAAAGAATTCAGTGGTTTTGAACATCTCTGAAAAACAAAAATCTCCCTGTTCTTCCACACCATGGTCTTAACCACACTGTGAAGATCCTGTTATGGTTAGCCAGAGAAACAAATGAAATTAGCAGCACAGATCACAAGCATCTGCTAGATGTCACTAATGATACGTCAAGGGGGCCGCCATGCGCTATTGTTCCAATCGCCTATAGATCCACGTCTGTGTAATCTGATAAATGAGTGAACATAAATTCGCCGCTCTTTTTCTGAAACCGGACCATTACTGTCAATCATGTAGACGGCTACAGCGAGCCGGAGGCACAACAAGCACTGGTCCCCACAGTCTCATGATGACGGTCCCCAGACGGTCCGCTGTAACAGCTCCAGCTAATCTTCTTTTCATGGTCTTCATTACGACCTGTCAGAACATAAATTGACAGTAAATTGCCATGTTTATTAACACTGCAATAAAACAGCATCCTTAACTCTCCTGCCCCCTCGTGCAGATGTTAACATTTAACAGTGACCAAGAGGATCAATTAAGATGCGGCATGAAATCATGCTGCACTCAGAACAAATGCTCTTGAACAGACGCACACACATATAGAGGTCCCCGCATTCACAATTCCACCTTAATATGCCTCCTCAAAGATTATGTCCTCTGTTGATGACCTCCCTTTGAAAACCTATTCAGACAGACACTTGCTTGCCACATATTTTCAGCTCGAGTAACGCTGGAAAGGAAGGGCCATGCTTCACGGAGCACTGCATCAACAGAGTCTAGAGTCTGAGACTTGCAGCGGCCTTTGCCATATAACACAGTAATTACTAGATCAAATCTGTTCAAATTGAAGCAACGCTGTTCTGTGATCCCTCCTATACTAATCAGCACACTGAGGTATGGCTGTGCGACTATAAATTGCTGACTTAATTAAAACCAGGACCTCTCTGTCATCTAATTACAGGGAGAAAAGGTTATTGCTTCAATGCAATTTTCCAAATATGATTCCTTCACAGTTATTAAAGGCCCAGGCGTCGTTTATTGTTTCAGATTTTTCAATGTGGAAATGGCCCCGGTGACAGACGTAATGACTCGGGGAAAACGCTTCATCTCGATAGTGGCCTGGCACGGCCATTTGTCTAAGATAAGTGGAGCGGACAGGAACGGGGGAAATGTCATGGGAGGTATCCCATGATTGCCTCCACTTTACAGTTGTCATTAAACAGAGCAAAGGTTTCTTTTCTCCTGTGTGGCAGCAATGAGAAGTTTATTAATCTATTGAGTATAGTGAGGGCGATGAGTTATTGTTACTATGAAAATTCACAAGGGAAGAGGAAAATTGTTTAATTCTGTGATGAGAGACTCTGTGTTCTCTGTTATTGTTCCACTCTAATCACTATTCCACTTCAACTCTTCCACAACCTGAAACCTGACAACAACAACAACAACAAACATATCAATGAGAAAAAAGCAGAGGGAAATCCCAAAAACGCAAATCAAACAATTTAGTGGATAAAGTGAAATAGTATCAAATCACTTTTATGGTAAATACAGTGAAGAAAAATAAATAAAACGAGAAGTAAATCAAGAGTCCCTAAACTCTCTCACGTATACACATGATGTGGGCTGTTAACTATTTTTTTAAGTAATAGTTTAAATCAGTTTCTTAAACATTTTGTGACATACCCCTCTTCAGAAGCTGAAAAAGAGATTAAAATACACGGCTCACAGTTTCTTGAATCAAAATTTAAAAATACATTAAAAAATACAAGTGGAACTTCAACAGGATACTGTCTGTCAAGTCTCACTTCAAAGTATGTTGAGTATGTCCACTTAGAGTGCCTCTATAACTCTGTAGTGCTTTAAACTAAGCTTCTAAAGATGTTTCCACCCTGCAGTCTTTTCTAGACATTACCTAATCAGATATTAAACAGTCTTTAACATGCAGATCCTTAAGACAAAGTTCCCAGCTTCTCCCACATTCATTACCCAGGTACCCTTAGCTAAACCAGACAGGATGGTTAGCAATCGTTGCCACTGTTTTTTCCAGCCAGATGCTCTTGATTTCAAATCCATGCAGAGCCCTGCTGTGTGGAGTTTGCATGTTCTCCTTGTGCTTGTGTGAGCTCCGGTTTCTCCTGGGATCTGAAAATACGCTGCCTAATTTGACCCAGGACACTCTTATAAAAGAGGCTTTTAATCTCAAGTCTCACTTCTTTGATGAAGTTAAAAATAAAATGAAAACTCAAAAAGTTTGTATCCAGTAGTGAGAAACTGACATAGACTACGTGTGAGAAAGGGCAACTTCACACAAGGTCACAACCACAGATAACATAACATAGCTTCAGGGTCTGAAAAACCAATGTTCAAGTGCTTTAAACCAGCATTCTTTTAATGATCAGCAGAGGGGTGACTCCTTTGGTCTTTCAAAAAGAATCCCAGTTGTAGAGAAATCCATGTAAAATCTGCCCTCGACACTTTCCTGACAACTTTACGACCTCAATTGGTAGTTTCAGGTCATACTGAATAAAACAAGAAACCAATGAGTGTGTGGTACCCTCAAGTCAGATCCACCTCTCGCTGATCCCATCTAGTTTCAAAACACCAAGATGAGGACGTTGAACACACACAGCTTGACGTTTCATAACAGGGCTTCACTATCAAATGAGTGACGCCACAGTGCGATCAATCTTTTATGTGAGTGAGAGTACAGCTCAGTTCTTTCTCATAATCTTCATTTTGGCAACATTCTCAGTTTTTGTGTGTTAGTGAAATACAACATGAGGCTTCTCACTTAACATTAAAATCATTGTATAAGCATTGTTTTATTTTATTTATTTAGCTTTTTGTCGCCTTTGTGGCTCATAGTTATAGAAAAGAGAACCACCTAGTCCTGAGCTGCAACTGAAAGACATTAAAAAGCAAACATCGACAAGTTTCTAGGTTCTCTGTCTTCAAAAGCTTAAAGAAGATACTGGATAATACTAGTAAATGAAATGTTGCAGGCATGACTTCAGGTATACAGTAAACAGCAATTAAAAAAAGAACTACAATCATATTTACTGTCAAACTCGCTTCCATTGTGCAGGATCTCAGTTATTTATAACCCTTTAATTATTCAGATGCTCTGATTAATTGTTGTTGCTTAATCAAACTAACAAAGCTGTTGTCGCACCAAAAGAAGATCAAAAATCTGATAGATGCAGTGTGTGTCTGTAAGCACGGGGCAAAAAGAGGCCACAACTGAACTGAATTTTCTGGACACTAATGCTCTGTGTCTCCCACCATAGGGTTTTCTTAATTACATTAACCAAATGCATTCTGCAGTGTGTGCAATCTCATGGTTAACTGAACACGCCCGTAGCTGCAGCCCCCTCCCCGCTCTATTCCTTGGTGAAATATTCATGTTGAAAGCCACTCTTGCCATCCACTTTCTCCTTCCAACATGTTAATGCCCGCTGTGGTTCAGCCATGCTACCATTGTTTGAGAGTACAGTCTTCAGCATACAGGTAACACCTAAAATCTGCCCCTGTTGTGTGATCTAAAGTTAATGAAAGGGTCCAACTATCAGTCCTGGTGAGATCAGCATCATCACCAAGATGAAAATCCTGTATTCTTGTATATCCATATGTATCTTTAGGAAATGCATCTCTTTGGAAAAACACATTTGTATTTCTACATGTCTGCACAGCACACTGATTCAAATTGACCAGACAGGACTAATTTAAATACATTAACTATTCATTAATTGAATAAAGAGGCTAGTTGGCCCCAGGGCCTCTTTATAATCATAAACTGGGGTGTACTGTTTATGCAAAACAGCAAAGTGCCATGTGCTGGCTTATTATGCTAATGATGAATGGCAAAATACATGTTTCTCCTGCCCACAAAGGAGGATTAGGCATGGCAGTGTCAGCAAGTTGTTTCCAGGGTACAGAGTCTGTTCTTCCATATTACCTCATGTTGAGATGGGGCTCAGTAATGTGATTCTTCTCGTTTTCTTCACGTGGATATGATCACACCCCCCTCCCTACACCAACTCTTGCTCTATCTCGAAACATTATATCGCAAGGACTTAACTAAACTGGACGACTTCACACTCTCACACTGACTTATGAAGTTATCCGTAGTTGAATCAATCTTTTAACTTTCCGAATTTGCCGATATTGTTTATGATCCAAAACCCATGCTCTCTATTTCTTAAACTGAAGAAAAAAAAAAAAACTTAAAAACTACTTTAACTAAAATGAGTAAAAACCTAAACTAATTTAAGTAAATACTAAAATCTACAGCGCTGTGCAAAAGTCTTGAATCAGCCTCACACTTCTTTATACTTTATACTGTTTTAGGAAAATGGGAAATAGTGTATGTGAGGCAAAAAAAACAGTTTTCTTCAACATATCCTGAGCTCTCATACAGACGCTTTCTTGTCATTTGTTGAAGTAGTCTTCATTATTAGTTCTCCGGGCTTCTTGAAGGACATTCAAAGCTCTTCTTTGGATGTTGGCTGCCTTTTGTTCCGTTCTCGGTCAAAATGATCCCACATTGCCTCAATAATGTTGAGGTCCAGAGCATGGATTTGACAAAATCTCCAACACCACTGGCTGATATGTGGTATGATATACAATATCATATATGATATGTTATACAATATGTGATACACCATGGTTTACTCTTAACCTGCACCATCTCAAAGCTAAAGGACACCAACTGGAACGTCTGTTCAAGAAAACCGGACTTGCCATACACAAAGAAATGTATAACGATCATATCTTGTTGTATAAGGACTGCATTGCTTCAGCCAAATCCGCATACTTTTCTGGTTTAATCAGTTCTAGTGAAGGTAACGCCAGGTCTCTCTTTTCATTGTTTAGTAAAATTACAAAGCCTCCGGACTCATTCCCCTCTCATATGGACTCTGCTGGCTTTTACAACTCTCTTATATCTTTTTTCACTCATAAAATCGCTGATATCCACCAACAACTTAACCCTGTAGGAGCCTCTAACTGTGAAGTTGACTTTCTGTTTTCCTCACTGTCTTCCTGTCAGTCATTTTCAAGTTTTACTCTTCCCTCCATAGCTGATGTATCAAATCTTATTCAAAAATCTAAATCATCCACCTGTCAGCTCGACCCTCTTCCCACTGTGTTAGTTAAAGCTTGTCTTCCCTCATTGGCTCCTTTCATAACTAGTATTATCCACTCTTCCCTAAACACTGGAATTATTCCTCCATCCCTGAAAACTGCTTCTGTCACTCCAATTCTCAAAAAGCTTGGTACAGATCCGAATAATTTTGATAATCTCCGCCCTATATCA
>VUQG01016217.1:0-17078 GCA_015106755.1 Etia nguti | reverse complement strand
GCTGTGGCTACAATGTAGCTTGCCATCACCAGTGTGTGAATGTGTGTGTGAATGGGTGAATGACTGAATGTAGTGTAAAGCGCTTTGGGGTCCTAAGAGACTAAGTAAAGCGCTATACAAATACAGGCCATTTACCATTTACCACTGTATATAATATTCTCTCTCTTTTTGGACGAGGAGCGTATTAGGTCAAATTTCACTGCGTGTTGTACTTGTATAACTATGGACGTGACAAATAAAGGATCCTGAATCTTGAAAAACAAGCACTTAATAATTAACTGGAGCTTGTTTAGGCTGCTGCCTCAATTACATGTTTTATTTGAAGCAGGGGGACTTCAATCTCTTTCAGTCCAATTTTTCTCAAAATGAGGGAGAGACAAGTAGTAGTCTGACAAATAATAACTAGTGTGTCTCGATGCCGTTTCATTGGCACATGTCATTGTATTGTGACGTCACTACAGGCAAAAGCAGAGGGGGATTAGCTCAAATGGTAGAGCGCTCGCTTAGCATGCGAGAGGTAGCGGGATCGATGCCCGCATCCTCCAAATGGGTGTTTCTTCTTAAGCAGCATCATCATGAAAACATTTCATTTGCAGAATGAACAAATCCCTTAAATCCCTGTGACTAGCTAACCCTATCAGAACCTACTGTTACTGGGCTTTCATTAGTACGTCATAAGACTTAGGAATATATCCTTCACAGAAAAAAAGCAATGTAATCTTCGGCCATCATCAATGGGCGATTGATATAGTCTGACAAATAATAACTTGATGCTGTTTCAGTGGCACATGTCGTTGCATTGTGATCTCACTACAGTAGAAAGCACAGGGGGATTAGCTCAAATGGTAGAGCGCTCGCTTAGCATGTGAGAGGTAGCGGGATCGATGCCCGCATCCTCCAAAAGGATTTACCTTTAAGCATCAACACAAAAACATTTAATTTGCATCGTAAACAAATTCCTTAAAGCCCTGTGTCCAACTGTATTCAGCTACCCCTGGTTAATTAAAGTTACACTGGAAGGAGGAGCAATCCAGTTCAACGTCCACACGCAATACCCCCATGTGTCTACACTCATCTTTGGCACCGTCGGTTGTGGACTGCATGTGGTGGTGGTTCCACAAAATGCTGTTGCTCTCAGCTCCCCATTTTCCTCTTGAGCTTTGCCCTCATGGAGAGTTGGCCAAGTATCAGGGTTCATTAAAAGGAAAGGTGGGCCCTTACTCCAACGGTTTGGTTGACCCAGCTCGAGAAGGGTTTTGCCCCTCGTGAGATCATCAGCCGGATTGTCCTTAGTGCTGACATATCTCCAACTCGACACCTCAGTAAGATCTTGTATTTTGGCAACTCTGGTACCAATGAAGACCTTGTAGCGGCATGAATTGGATTGGATCCAGGTCAAAACTGTTTTTGAGTCACTCCATAGGGTGATATCACTGGGTTGAAGTGCCAGTTCGGTCTCGAGTACTTTAGCCAGTCGTTCTTGTTGACGAGACCCACCACAGTCGTGTCATCAGCGAACTTAATGATGTGGTTCGAACTGTGCATTGCTGGACAGTCGTGAGTCAGCAGAGTGAACAGAAGTGGGCTGAGCACACAGCCCTGAGGGGCTCCAGTGCTCAGTGTGGTGGTGTTGGAGATGCTGTTGCCGATCCGGAGTGTCTGAGGCCTCTCCGTCAGAAAGTCCAGGATCCAGTGGCAGAGGGAGGTGTTCAGGCCCAGTAGGGTCAGTTTTCCAATCCGGTGCTGAGGAATGATTGTGTTGAATCCTGAACTGAAGTCTATGAACAGCATTCATACATACGTGTCTTTATTGTCCAGGTGGGTGAGGGCAAGATGTAGGGTGGTGGGGATGGCATCATCTGTTGACCGGTTTGGGAGATAGGCAAACTGCAGTGGGTCCAGTGTGGGTGGCAGCCGGGTCTTAACGTGCCTCATGACGAGCCTCTCGAAGCACTTCATCATGATGGGTGTGAGTGCAACGGGACGATAGTCGTTGAGGGAGAACACTGGGGACTTCTTTAGGATGGTGGTGGTGGCCTTGAGGCACGTTGGGACGACAGCGGTGCTCAGGGAGAGGTTGAAGATGTCAGTGAGGACATCTGTCAGCTGGTCTGCACATTCTCTGAGCACTCTCCCAGGTATGTTATCTGGACCAGCAGCTTTCAGTGGGTTAACTCTGCAAAGAGTTTTCCTCACATCAGCAGAGGTCCGACACAGAACCTGGTCTTTGTGAGGGGGGGTGGACTTCCTCACCAACGTGTTATTCTGAGTGTCAAACCGTGCATAGAAGTTGTTCAGCGCATCTGGTAGGGAGCCGTCATCATTGCAGGCAGGTGTTGTCTTCCTGTAGTTGGTGATGGCCTGGATGCCCTGCTACATGCACCACGTCTCGCCGCTGTCCTGGAGGTGGCTGTGGATTCTTCTGCCATGCGCGTGCTTCGCTGCTCTGGTGGCTCGAGACAGTTAGGCCCTCGCTGTTCCCAGGGCTGCTTGGTCACCTGTTCTGAAGGCAGCGATTTCTGTGGATTAGAATTGTTTTTAAACTAGGTGATTATTTTATTATGTCCTAACTTGATTTTGTATTTGTATTACAACACTGCATTTTCTTATTTATAGCAGATGTGGTAGCAATAAAAAGGCTAATTTTGTCAATCTCACATTATTGCATCCGTAATGCGTTAATGGACAGTTCGCCTGCCTTCTATACGCGGTAAGCTCAACAATGGCATTCTTCCAGCAACAAAACAAACATTTTCAATACCGTGTTTTCTGTGAATCTAAATTCTACTGAAACTGATTCATAAATATCATAAATAGAAATTTCTCACTTGTTTTGATTTTCAGGATTGAGGCGGTGAAAATACCAAACATTAGTAGAGGCGAAAGTCCATCCATTTGTTATAAATTCTTTGAGACATTTTCCTATGGGCATGTAACATGTAACAAAATGTTCTTTTCATGTTGAGGTCATTGCCAACATTGATGTAATTTTTTTCTTGAGCTCACATATTACAACAGACATAAAATCTGGCAGTTGACAGCTGATCTCGGGACTCCAGCATTAAGTGTAGTTGATTTATTGTTTGACAGGTTGTTTTTCCTGTGCACATCAGCAGGTACAGAGATCCAAACATTAACGAGTTCAGATTTCTGACTCAGAGACGAGAAATTTGTGTTCGTCCTGGGATTCAAGCTCCTGAGAAACCATGTAGTTCTTTGAATGTGAAAATCAACATGAAGGAAAGTTTTCATTTCCCTTTAGTGTGGCTTTCCAGTGTCAAAAATGAGATAATCCGATATCAGAGTGTACTTCTCCATCTAAAGCAATGGACAGGGAACAAGAAAGGCAAAGAAGAGAGTGCAGGAAGGGTGGAGCAGGTGAGGAAATGATCAGCAAGAGTGAAAGGGATGTTTTATGAAAGATAAAGTTAGAGAGGCAAAGCTCAGAGGGTTTGAACATGTGGAGATGAGTGATACTGGATATACTGGACAGAGAATGTTGAATATGGAGCTGGCAGGCAGGAGGAGAAGAGGAGGACCACAAGGAAGAGTCAAGGAAGTATTGAAGGAGGACATGCAGAGGGTTGGTGTGACTAAGCAGGATGCAAGGAACAGGGTGAGCTGGAGGCAAATGATTAGCTGTGGTGACCCCTGAAGGGAGCAGCTGAAAGAAGATGTTATGAACAGATGGATCTAGTTAGCTGCTGTCTTGGAGCCACGTAGTTCGATCCAGTACAGATTCTTCGTGCCTGCCAGAAAAACATTAGTAATACTCTATCACTCCATGTTCTGGCCTTCATGTTGTGGTTGCTGCAGCTTCTCTGGCCTCAGAGGCTTGAACCACTTGGAAGGCCCCCAGCAGTTGAAGCTCATTTGACTAGTGTTCACTGAACAGAAACAGTCATTATATCTCTCAAAGCTCATTTTAATTTCCTTACTTTTACAGAAGCAGTGCATGATTTATGTCCAAATTAGATTGCCTCTGTTTTATGACGAATCACTTTGTTGGCTGTCAAAAGTGAATGTAAGACATAAGCTGTTAGGCTGTACCGATGGGATAAGTTAGAAACCAGGGTATTGACCTTTGGTTTAATTACTTTAAGAAATTTGATAAGGGACTTTTGTATCTGTGAGCATGTGTCACTATACTTTAACACTCAGAAAAAGTCATTAGTTATATAAAGTTGAGGGCTTAGTGGGAAACACATTTCAGAGGACTGTTTTCCACCAATAGCTACCTGTTTTCACATATTCTGATCCAAAATGTAATTAGTGGTTATGCTGACATGCTGACAAGTTATTACATTTAGACTACCCCACTTTTGACATTAAATTTCACCAAATAATGTATTTCCCTAGTTACTTTGGCTAAACCTGTCAACCTTTCCGTCCTTGTATTGCTCAAAATTCTTAACAACATGTCCTCAGTGTCAGGCAAATATTTGCTTCTTATTTCTAGTCTACAACCATTAACTTTATAATTTCAACAACTATCTGTGGCATATTTTTTGTATATTTATTACAGCCAACTAGCTATTTGAGCTAACACTCAAAATGCTAGCATATCATCTGGCTGACTCATTTTAAAACAAAGTTGTGAAATGTTGCAAAGCTGTCTACATGAGTCATAAAAACAAAATGATATAGACCAACGCATACAAGTAACAGATGTTAGCTGTTATCCTGTAGGCTATTGTTTGGATGTTAAGTTTTACAAGTGAAAAATAAAAATTAAACAGATGTCGTATGCAAATGTAATGCTTTGTCAGGTCGTGATCAGGGTTATCAAATAATCATGTATTAGATTCAGTGTTTAGTTCTTAACAGAGCCTTTAACATAACTTAAAACACACTAAAAATATATTTTTCAAATAAAAGAACATTAAAGTTATTACTGTGGATAAGCTAGTTAGCTATACATATTAATTATTGTTTCTTACATATTAGCACATTTTAATCCATATTCCCTTCTCTAGTTACACTTTTAAAGGTTGTACCTATAGGTTTGTGGTAGTAAACAAAGTTGTATCATTTAAACATTAAATATTCAAAGTGTTTGAATATTTAACTTAGTACTGAGTCCCGTGAACAGGACACACACTCGGCTAAATTGTTAGCATGTTTGTTTGGATGATTCAAACAAACTAGTGAAAGTTAGATTAATCATGTTTCTCAAAGTTTAGTCTCAGAGCTGCCTTTTGACATTTGTGTATTCAATTTTGTTTTCGGATTCAAAAAGACAATGCCTACCTCCTAGGCTTCTTACATACTTCAAATCCTCTGAACACAGCTCTTATTATAGTCCGACACATACTGCTGCAAAATATGAGCACATCTTAATGACCAGTTTTAGCTGAAGGGATACTATTACCAGTAGATAAACAATGAGTGTGATTACAAATGATTAGGTGATCATTTTTGAGGGAAGTGGTTAATGTGCATTCAGGTCTTGTTTTCGTTTGAAAGCATGAAAAAACCAAATAGTCTTCTTTCCAACTCTTGCAGTTTTCAGGGGCTGCAGTGTTATTCACTGAATGTTATTCATGCATTGACTGAATTCTACCAATTATTTGTACAATAAAGCACATACATGACGTAGTTCAACAGAGTTCAACTGTCCAGCTCTTCATAGACTGAGATATAAATCCCTGTGAAGCTTTGTTGTATGGCTCAGATTAGTCTACATGTGGTACCTCCAGAGCGTTTCCTCTCCTTTGTCTTCTCCCCAGTCTCTCATTTTCTCCATGGGGATTCTCAAGCTCTTCGAAAGAAACTAATAAAGAGCTGAAACACATGAACATTGGTGATACTCTATCACCCCATAGAGTATAGTAAGAGAAGGATGTAAGAAGATGGTTTTTCATGTCTCAGGTTTATTCATGTATGCATGCAAAGCTAAAAATGATGCAGCATTTAAGACTTTAATTACCTAACATGTCGACCTTGCTTTATTAACATGCAGCTATTAAAGGAAATGACACACTCCACAAATGTCATTGGCTGTTCTTGGTATCAGGACACTCACATACTGTCAACTGAGCTGGGAAAGCTCCTGTATATTGTGGATGATGTTGTATTATGTCATATAGTAAGAAAAAATCTACTTTCTATTAGTATTTGAATTAAGTTTTCATTTAGATGACTTGTGGATCTTCAAAATAGGCATAGAAATGTAATATTAAGCAGACTGCATGCTGGGTGTCTATTGCTTCATAGTTTGGCTGAGAAGATCTTTGGGATATATAGTAAACTGTCTGTTTAGAGAAGTACTAAAAAAAAATCACAAATCAAAAACAGTGAACGTATATGTTTCAAGTAATTCAAATGCTTGTCCTTAGCTCAAAACGAAAAATGTGGTGCTCTACTCTTAACAGTTTTTGGGGCAGAGTTGCCTCCTGCAGTACAAAAGTACAACAGAAGGTTGAAATAATATTTAATTTCTGATTTGAATTTGCTGGTTCTCAGGAGAGAATATGATACAAATATGTGCAGCAGTTATGACAATATAATAATACAGCAGATATTAAATTATGATGGGCTAGTGAGTGCAAAATACTTGACTGTAATAAGAGTTAAATGGTACAAAGTTAAAATGTATGATGGTCTGATGAGACTAATATCCTGTCTATATAATGTGTCTGGCTTTACTCTGCGGCACTTTGTCTTAACAGTGATGAGCAGTCCAGAAAAGTGTAGCTTGCGAGTGTGTGTTTACCTCTTCTTCTCATTTCCTCTCTGCCCTCTGAAAGGTGATAAATCAAATCAATTACATGAGAACAGCTGTTGCATACTTTGAGGAATACCAGATGAACTGCAGAGCCATGAAGCTTCTGCTAAAACAAACACACTCATTTACACACACAATTGTTCTGTAAGCTCTTACATGCAAGTTTGTGGACATGGCACCCCTGAGCAAGGCCTTCCAACCCTTAATCCATGAAAATGGGGCATCTCAAGTGCTGTGGGATATTTACATACATTTCTAGAGGTTTACAACTTTAATAACTAATCAGCTTCCTTCAAAAAGGATGATCCTAAAATTCCGCCCTGTGATAGCTTACACTCCGGGGCCCTGCGACCTTATTTCAGCCTTTAGATTTTTATTATACTACAGGAGCCAAAATACTATGTCAAACCAGAACAACAGCAACAACAACAACAACACAGAACTGAGATGATTGTTGTGTCCACCTATATGAGGAATTTTTTACAGAGACTGTATATAAAAGAATGTCATAAAGTGTAGTCGAGTGTTAGGTTACATTTTGAAGCTTTAACATGAATGTTTTGCCTACCTCTGGAGCTAGAAGTTACTATGTTTGGACCAGAGTGTTTCTGTATCCATTGACCTTATGGGTGCAAGCATATCTGCTAAGTAGTGTTAAGAAAAGACTAATAAAATGCTAAAAGGTTTTGCATCAAAACTAAAGCACAAACATGATCGACATTTGTCAGATAAACACATGTAAATGCTCCAAAAGCAACAAATAGCAGAAACAAAGTGGAGCGATCCCAATCAGTTACTTAAAGCTCCCAGTGTTGCCTTAATCCTCAGTCAAATTTCCCACACCCCTACCTTTACAGTTTTTTAACAATGTTACCAAAATCTTTTGGTAATGCTAAATCTTTTATGTTTTTTTGCAAAACTCTTAACCTGTTATTAGTCTTAATTCATCCTTTTGTCTTCTTTCCTTTACGTCCACTTACAGTTTCTATCCCTCCTTTTATTTATTCACTCACTTTCCCTCCTTTCTTCAATATTTATAAGCAGCTGGTAGTCTTTAGCACGCAAATAAGCTGACTGGATAAATGCTTACAGATGCATACTGTGAAGTTCCAAAGTAGGAAGTTATGAATTTCAAAACCCTTCAATGGATTCGCTTCACATCCGTGAGATTATTGCCATATTATAGGCTTTAAAATCACAGAAAAAAGTATATGCAGACAGAAATTTACATCAAAATTTTTTTTAAAAGAGTTCACAAAGGAAGACAAAATGTTTCCAGGGTATTTCTATTTATTGTTCTTGTTAAATCAAAGTGTTTTTCTGTGGTTTATGGAAACTTTATTTTTCAGCATGTCAAGAAAATCCCATTTATCTCAGTTTGTTTTCATATTGGTGTGATTCACAGAGCTTCATTAAACTTATAAACACTCACAATGAATGAGTCCAAGGCAATGCCAGCATTGCCAGATAAAAATGAGTGAGGGACCTTTAATGTTGTCTTTTTGGCATAAATAACAACTGAATTCTTAAAAACACTATGCAAACACACTAAATAGTTGGAACAAAATGTACAAATGCCTCTGCCAATGCATTTGTGTATCTGCATACAAAGCTTCTTATGTTTTTGTGTGTGTGGTTTTCAGTGGAGGAGACCTTGGTACGGTTGGTGAATGGGTCAGGTCCTCACGAAGGCCGTGTGGAAGTTTTCCATGAACATCGCTGGGGAACTGTGTGCGATGATGTCTGGGATAAAAAGGACGGAGATGTAGTCTGCAGGATGCTGGGATACCAAGGAGCAACCGAAGTTCATAAGACTGGACGCTTTGGGCAGGGTGCGTAACACTCTTATTTCATTGGTGTGTTTAACTTAAATCTGTTACCAACCTTGCAGTGCATTCAGTTCATGTAACACTTATGTGCGTTTATTCAACCTCATATTGTGCCAAAGGATGTAATAGGTCGACTGATCGGTATAAAAAGTATAGGTAGGTATGACAATTCAGAGATAACCATAAATTAGAAACACCAAATAGGTGGCCATATTTTTTGGCTGTGGCTTTTCTAGTAGGTTAGGCCATGCATTAATTAGTAAAACAGTTTGCCAGTTGAAACAAAATTTTCTAATTTTACATCTTCCAGTCTTATATGTATTTATGACATTATGATACCAAAATGTCAAATCTGAATGGTGAAAGAATTGTTCCAGAATAATCTTTAAAGCAGGCTCAGACTACCCCTGGTTTAAATTTTGAATCTATTCATAACTTTTCAAGTGACCCTATTAAATGAAAAGGAAAAACAAACAAACAATTAAACCTCCTTTACAGTGGTAACATAAACAAGATCCTCTTCCTTTCAGCCTTCAGTTTCCCAGGAGATTTTGTATTCAAATCAGTATAGTAGGCCTTATAGAAAACCAAACAGAGCTGCAAAGGAGTTATTAATTTGTACTCACTACATTGCTCAATCAGGATTTGCTGTATAATTATTTAAAAGAAGTAGTTTACTGTTGCATGTTGACCATCCTTTACATCAATGGTGTGGTGTGACAAGGCGCACTGGTGGGCCTTGAGAAAAGCCCAGATTTGCTTTGGCCATGTGCTATTATTGCAATCAATGAATTCATTCATTTAATGCATCACCACTTGCAAGGTGGGAATTATGAGACTGCAACACATCAAAGGCCCTTTTTGACAGAAATATGGTTAACAAAGGAGGAAACACATTACTTTCTTACATGCATGAGTCAAAGAGTCAGGAAAAGGTGGCTAATGCTAACATGGTGCCAAGCCAGCTGAGGAGGTATTGAAAACCAAACATCCCTTTGGAGAGAAACTTGGTTCATTTCAAAATAGTGTTTGGATCTGAACCAGAGGCAGCAAAGCTGTTGGACTGAGTTTAAGAGTCCTTTAAGAAGATGGGGGTGGGGTATATGTTAGTTCCTTCACCCTTGAATACAAATAAAAAAAGAATTGAGAGTGAATTGAATACGGGGGGGTATATCAGATTAAATCAAATCATAACATTGACACAGTATCCTCTAGTGGACCAGCGAGCAAATTCAAACTCTTAAGGCAACAGAATAAACTGGAAATGTATCTTTATTTAAACAGATGGAAAAATCCAAAATTCAAATATAACTCAATATAGGAATCCAATAATTCAGGCAGAGAAGACACAAGAACCAAAAACAGACACTGTGATGATGACTGAGGGGAAGACACTGCTATATACACACAAGAAGGCATTTAGGGGAAGTGAACACTTCTGCTGGGCTACTGCTGCAACAATGAGGCTGAACAGCATTGCCAAAATCAACACTTCCTTTTAGAGGACTTAGGGGTAGCAGGATCTGGCAAGCAGGTGACTGCTATTGTAGCAGGTGGGTGACTAGCAGGTTGCACAAATGCACACTCTTAAGACAGTCTTATTTTAAACTGGTGGAAAAATTCTATATAGAAGGAGGAAGACATCACTATATATTCACACACACGAGGGTAATTAAAAGAAGTGAACACAAGGGGGGCAAATGAGGCACAGTTAAACAGAATCTAAGTAACTAGACAAGGTAAAAAATAAAACTATATACAAACCACAAAAGACAAAGAAGTACCAAAATGAAGCAGGAAATAACAGAAATAAAGATTAAACGAGAAACAAAGGGACACTGAGGGTTGCCATACTAAACTGAGTCACAGAAATCAAATCAATTAAATACAAATCAAATATTAAGATGTAAAGAGAACCCACAATACACACGTAACCAGAACTAAAAACTAAAACCCCAAATGATAACCAAATATACAAAACTCAATGAACCATAAACTTTACAAAAGTCAAAACACTGGGTCAGAGACCCAGGACCATGACATTATTAACCACTGAAACTTTAGTATAAGAGCATCACTTTTTTTTTTTTCTTGTTTTTTAATCACAGCTTTATTGTTGTCATGTGGTAAAGTAGTGCTCATGTTTCAGGAAATGTTAGAATTTCCACAAAATGCATGTTTGGTTTCAGCTCTTCTGCCAAAGTGTCTTTAATGGGTTTTGGGTTTGCCACCATCAGCATGTAAGTGTGAGTGAGTGCTGGGGTGAATTGGAAGCACATTATAAACCATTTTGTGTCAAAACACCCATATATCAATGGGCCAAAACCTTATGGCATTATGTTTGTTGGTTACTTGCATGCTACTGCCAAAACAGCTCAGATTCACCAAGGCATGGACTCAACAAGACCTCTGAAGGCAAACTGTGGGATCTGGCACCAAGTTAGGCTGTTCCCATTTGAACCAGTTGACTAAGTGAATAAACCTTTCACTTGTTGAGTCTGATGTAACAGCAATGTAATAGTCTTTCCTGAGTTTTTAAGCTCATTCTTTATAGGTCAGCGTTCATGGTCTGCAGTGAGGAACATGGCAATCATTGCTTTTATCTACAATACATATCCATGGTGAAACTTAATGATGGCAGTCGCTCTGATTTTTACTAACTCTGCAGCTTTTTGGTTTTGAGTGGCACAACAGTACCCTAAAATGCTGCAGGGATTAATATTAAACTTTTATGGTGAATGTCGTGTTAGCCAGATGTCGTCAAGAAAGACTCCCAGGGGTCATATCCATCTGTTTCTTTCCCCATTTTATTTTATTCAGCAGTCAGCCTGACATCATTCAGAGCCTCTGTCCAGGCTGAGTTGTTACCAATAAGTCTGGAAAATTGAGGGAAATCATGCTTTTGTTCCAGGGGACAACCTCAAGAAAAGAGCACAGGCTAACATCATGGCTGGATTCAATTTTAAACTATCTGGAATTCACATACATTTTCAGATGACTCACTAACCTTTTTGATTTCATTTTAGCCTTTGTCTTACTCATAGCATCTGTGAAAAGCTTTCAAGCTTTTAAAGCGCAGGCCCAGATTTGAAAGGACAGAACACAACCAAATGACTTAATGAGAAAGCCACTCATTTGCCTCCTGACTCCCAAAATGACATACAGTATGTAAGTGTTTGCAGAAATGACAGGTGAGCTTTTCCAGATCTACACAAAATCAGGCATAACTGTAAAAAATACATACAATTAGCAGTCCAAAGAGAAGTCAGGTTACTTTTCATGCTTCATCCCTGCTCCAATAAACAGACCAGTAGTTTTCCATGACAGTTTTCCATCTTTGATTTTAAACAGATTTGAACTGGAGACTTTCTGTGTAATCTCTAAATATCCTGCTTAAACTCTGTACACCCTTTTAACCTCCCAGCTTTCTGTTTTAACTTTCGCCCAAACTAAGAATAACCTGTGTATTTTCCAAACTTTTACCTTAATTTTGGACATTACAAACCCTAAATTTCCCAGTTTAATATTCTGTCTTTAGGCACTTATTAGCAGCCTTATAACAAAACAAACATATAATTTGTTCCAATTTCTTTAACTCAATCAATGAAAAATACCAAAGATAACGCAGTTTGGTAGACATATCGACACCAACATCGTGAATCCCCTGTTAGCCAAAAAGTTGACATATTTTGGGATGGTGTACAATGTGTTCAAAATTTGAGAAAACTGGACAAGCCTGACAGGCCTCAAAAAACTGTTCTTAAGAAACAGGAGAAAATCCAGCAAAGACCTGACACATGGATCCACCATGCAATAAGAACTGGAAAGCTTGAAATGTTGATTGGAAGTGGATTCATTTTTAAGCATGACAGTGACCCTAAACACAATGGCAATGCAGTAAAAGCACACCTGGATTTAAATAAATAAATAAAACACAATATGGAGCACTACTTGACAGAGAATTAAACAAAATGCAGCCAACATCTATAGAAGCTTTGAATGTCCTTCAAGAAGCCTGGAGAACTATTCCTGAGGACTACTTAAAGAAATTAGAGAGTGAACTAAGAGAGTTCAGGCTGTGTTGAAGAATAAAGGTCGCCATATTAAGTTTCAAGCTTGTTAGAACTGTAAATCTCTGAAACATGTCTAAACATAAACAATGTACCTTTGTTATATGCGTAGCAAAATATCAAGAAATGAGAAGTGGATAAAATGTTTGCAGAGTACTTTAGTAGATTATAAAAAGATTATAAAACTTAAAAAATAAAAAATAAAAAAATAAAAAGATTTGAAAAAGATCAGTGTCCATGTAAGGGTGTTGACTTCAACTTTAACCAAAAGTAAGACACCAGTTTTTACTTGCACTTTTTCACACAGCTGCATTATGCAAATTTATGAAAACCGTACGCACAAATGACCTATCAGGTCACTTTCTAGATATGGGAGAGGTGGGGTGCAGGATTGTAAATAAGTACTGGCTTATATCTGGCTCCAGCTTTAACAAGTGGAGGCAGAGTACAGTACTCAGTACTCTGTCAGGTGCACTTATGGGAAAATTAACCTAGCCTGTTTTTGATTAATTCAGAGGAAACCCATGCAAGTAAAGAGAGAAACTCCTGAAACTAACCAGAAGTGCTCTGATTCAGATTCAAACCTAGAAGCCACTGACTGTGATGCAACAGGGCTACATCAAATATGAATCATAAGCTAAATCATTTTTATAGTGTGATGAAAAACACTGTCCAAAATAAAAACTGAACTTTCTATTTAAACTCTAAAAACTGAATTGAAGGAGGCTTAATTTTCTCATTTAAAGCCTTTTTTTAATCTTTATTTTTAATCTTGAATTAGCTACAAGAAAAACAATTTTTCATTCACAGTTAATCTTTATTCATCTTAGACTGGTCCTGTGTGCAGTCACTCAGTTTGAGTCTGAAATGAGATGTTTTAGCTCTTCTCCTTTTAAGCTAACTTCCTCCTGAAAGGCTACACTTTGAAAACAGGAGTCCTGAACAGCAACCAAAAATGATGTGTCAAAAATTGTCCATATTTCAAGTGTCTGCTCTTATTGACATCATTGGCTTCACACTGTAGTTGTTTACATATTTGCCTAACAAGCGAAGAGTCACAATTTGTTTCTGATGTAAAAAATCTGGCAAATCAGACATGCAGAGCTACCTGCTGTGGTGACCTTTGCTAGTAGCTTTGCTCTTACTGACATCATGAAACATTTAGAGATGAAAAATAAATATGAAAACATTTAGAGCACTCTGAAGCCTGAGCTTTTATGTCACAGAGATTACTGGTACATGTGGCGACCTTACTATTAAGGTCATAAGGTCTTATATTTTTGAAGTTTGGCCATATTTAATATCAACATCCACTACTGTGCATATACATATATGGCAGAAAAATAACATGTATTATTGTTATATAGGCTGTGTGGCTAGCAGAATTGGACCCAAAAACAGGACTCGGAAACATGAGGAAATAAACTAAGATGGTGGTTTAATTAAACACCAGGGAACACAGCCAAATGGAATCAGACTAACGAGAAAAGAGGACGCAAAATTAAACATAGCACACAACAGACAGGGGACTTTCAAAATAAAACAGGAAGTAGCAAACACTGAGACCAGGACTAAGACATGTGGTCCAATTTACTAAAAACATTGACTGCCTTGTTGAATAGGAACATCAAAAGTCTCTGTCTGTCTCTGTTGTTGAGGAAACACAGCTATGATCTGTACTTTGGAAAAACTGCATTCCACAGGTATAAAATTTGGCTTGATTCATTTCTGCAGACAGCAGTGCTGTTTTTTTGCCTGATTACACAAAAATTCCAGAATCTACTTTTCCATCTCCCAAATCCCTCCCTAGGGTGTTTCCCTCAACTCTCACGCTGTGGTTTGGTGATTCAACTCTTGTTTGTGTGAAGTGTCATATATTTGGCGTAAACGGACAAAACATCGGCGCGCACACAGTGCTGCAAATGTGTGTTGAGATCCAGAGTAAACGGTTTAAAGGCTCGTGTCCGTTAAAGTAAACCCTTTAGAAGGCTCAACAGCAGAACAGCTGGAGTATCATGTACAACAACAATGTACCAACTACCCCTGAAGCCTCATGTACTCTTTCCCCTCTACATACCTTATTTCCACCCTGTGCATGCCTGAATGGAGAAACATGTGGTTATGTGGTCCTCCTGCTTTCAAAATGTCAACGCTGCAGCAAGTTTATCTTTGAATTGGAGCAGGAATGTAGGATGCATGCAGATTGAATCAGATACATTGTTGCCATTATTATCCATTATTATTCAGTAATGAGCCTTTAAATGAAACATTTGATATGAAAGAAATCATCATCATCCTGCGTGGATGTGCACATTAAGGTGCAAAGTGTGAGTTGTGGCAACCTGGCACACATAATACACTCATTTACAAATAAATATATTTTACAGGCATTTTATTGTTAATTTTGGGGATTTATTTTGAAATCGTCAATGAAGATAGAAGATAGTGGTTTGAAATAATTATTCATATTTTATAAATGTGCATCACCAGTTAACTTTTGAGTCTAAGACCAAGGCGCCCACCATGGATCATTGGCTGCACATTTCTCCGTCTGTGACAAAGAGCTGCAACCAAGTCAGGTGAAATTAAATTATGAATTGACACAAAATTTTTCTCCTTGTGTTTTTCACCTGAATACAGTCACATTGGAGCACCACTGAATAATTTTGTTGAAGTTAAAATATTTTAACTCAGTGTTTAACTCTGATTTCTTTAACTCTCTGTTTGCATGGCCAGGTTCATGTCAGTTCACTTCATCGCAGAAGTTACAACATCGAGATGTTTTTATATATTATTAGGGCAGAAAGTGAAAAAATTTAGCTTTGCATTTGGTATGAACATACCATATGAGAGAGAAGTCCCACTATTCAGCAATACTTTGATTAGAAAAATTAATCGTTTTTTGTACCCTGTATGTAAACTGACTGGAGCAGTCCGTAACAACATTCTGCACAAGCATTTGGATGTTAATCTGCAAGAAAACAAGGCTGCTGGTGCTGGCAGTGCTATCATTATCCACACTTGTGAAACTGATCTGGCCCTGTGTGTTTGTTATGCACAGTTCAAAGACCTACAAGATTTGAAATATGGTTTAATTACTGAAGAATTTGATTAACTCTTCCAAATGGCTCTTACATAGACATAATATTTGTATAAACAATGTTTAGCCTTTTCCATAGAACTGTAAACAGTTTTGAGTTTTATTACTCATACATTAGTCCTTTTTTTTCCCTCCTGTCTTATCTTCTGGTTTATTAAACTAGTCATCAGGAACATAGTTTCAAGTGAATATTTAAATCTTTCAGAACTGGATAGAAACCAGTTCCCAAAACCAGTCAGGGAACTGATTATATACAATATATCTTTCAGGCATAAAACATATACAGTTGTGATTAGAAGTTTGAATACACTCATTATTGGCATAAATGTCATAGTAATTTGGGGGTTTTAATGATTTCTTTGACCTGTTCTGATGACTGACCAGAACTGGCAGTTTCTCTTTTTGCCACCATAAAAAGAATTTGTTTGACAGCACTCAATAGATTGATCAATACCCAGAACAATGGGAAGGTCTAAGGGACCCAGTGAAGATCTAAGAAGGAGAATTGTAGATGTAAACAAGCTGGGAAGGTCTCTCAGAGCTATTTCTAAACAACACCAGATTCCAAGATAATCAGTTCAAACAACTGTACAGCAGCAGAAATACAAGTTATTCAAGTGAGTCACCACTTTTCCAAGAAAACTCAAACTCTCAATTGGTTAGTATGTTCAAAAACAACCCAGGAACCACCAAGGCAATGTCAAGCCGGGCATGACCTTAGAACTGCTGGACCCCCAGCATCACTGTCCACAGTGAAGCAAGTTTTACATCACCATGGACTGAGAGGGTGCCATTCAATAAGGAAGCCCCCTGCTCTAAAATCAACACCTTCAAGCTCAACTGAAATTTGCAGCTGCCCACTTTGACAAGCCAAATGCTTTCTGAAGAAAGATTTTATGGTCAGAAAAGACAAAGATCAAGGTGTTTGGCTAAATTGACAGGAAGTACAGGGTGGGCCATTTATATGGATACACCGTAATAACATGGGAATGGTTGGTGATATTAAAGTCCTGTTTGTGGCACATTAGTATATGTGAGGGGGCAAACTCCTCAAGATGGGTGGTGACCATGGTGACCATTTAGAAGTCGGCCATTTTGAATACAACTTTTGTTTTTTCAATAGGAAGAGGGCCATGTGACACATCAAACTTATTGGTAATGTCACAAGAAAAACAATGGTGTGCTTGGTTTCAACGTAACTTTATTCTTTCATGAGTTATTTACAGGTTTCTGACCACTTATAAAATGTGTTCAATGTGCTGCCCATTGTGTTGGATTGTCAATGCAACCCTCTTCACCCAGTCTTCACACACTGATAGCAACACCGCAGGAGAAATGCCAGCACAGGCATC
>VUQG01016214.1:0-10461 GCA_015106755.1 Etia nguti | reverse complement strand
TCACTAGAGCCGGCGAGAACAGCGAACTCCCGGCACATCGTTTTCAAACCCCCCGCGGTCTTTCACTACTCAGGATAAACATGATATATAAGTCACTTAGATAACTTACAAATGTTATTGTTTGGCTTTTTTCAGTGTTTTATTTGTTCCTGAGTAAATCGGTTTGGCTGAGATTAAAGTTATAGTTTTCACACAGCTGAATAAACGTCACACAGAAAACTGATTAAACAGAAGTGTGAGATGGTCGAGAATTTACTCCAGTGTCCTGTTATATTTTAGATAGCAAGGAGCAGACGGCTGAGTTTATTAAACTCCACCGAGACAATCTGCAAATTTCATTAAAAGTTTAATAAACTATCATCTTGTCCTTATTTTTAGTTAGCACATACCTGAAACACTTCAAGCTGTAAGCTAATGATAGTTATATAAAAGCAGATGCATGCTGGTGCAATAAGCTGTACGTTTTACGTCCAATGGATGATGATCTGATTAGTCGACTAATCGCAAAAATAATCGGTGACTAGTCGACTATCCAAATAATCATTTGTGGCAGCCCTAACACCGATCGATGATCAATCCTTTGTGGTGCTCTAACCCATTCCATGAAGCTCTCCACACACTGTTCTTAAGCCAATCTGAAGGCCACATGTTTGGAGGTCTGTAGTGATTGGCTCTGCAGAGTCAGCCACCTTTGCGCACTCTGAGCCTCAGAATCAACGAACCCGCTCTGTGTTTCTACGTGGCCTACCACTTCATGGCTGAGATGCTGTCATTCCCAATCGATTTAGAAAGGTACACACACCTGTCTGTACAAGGCCCCATAGACAGTGCATTTCAGAGGTCTTCTCCAGGGTCTCATCCATGTAGGACATGACCAAAACAACTTACCTAATAGTACCCAAGAGGCACCTAGTCAGAAGCCCAAACCACTTAATGGTGCCTTTTGAGGTATTATTCATCAGTACTGGGAAATGATAGGTGTGTTAGTGGAAGTTGGTTATGTAACAAAAGGCCATGCATCAGGTTGTAGTAAGCCTCTCTGCCTTGCTCAACCAATGATGATTTAATACATTCCCCTGTGAAGTGCAGTAAATATACAATTAGATAAATAAGTTGCTGCAACAGTTTTGGAAATGGTAGGTACCAATACAATAAAAAAAATAATCCTGGATTGAAATTGTTTCTGTTTGAGGTGCTCTTTGGAAAGGACACACATATATAAATAAATTAATTAATAAATAAATTTTAAAAATCCAAGGCCCTCACTGTAAGATAACATTTAAAAATACCAAAATTCTTATGGCATGGTGGTGCTAAAACCGAAGAGTCCCTGCAGTTCTTTGATGATTTAGCCCTGTGAGTTGCGAGAGCTACGGATGTTTTCCTCAGAGAAGCCTGAGAGCCCAGACGGCTTCAGGCTATTTTCCACTAGGATTTTAATAGTTCTGTAATGCCAATACATTTTTTTTTTTTTTTTTTACATGTCACAGCAAGTGTACATAATTGAGGAAATGTGGTGGTTTAGCTTTATAGTGTAGTGTCCAGTGGTAATGAGGTGCGGGTCTCAGCGCGCCTGTCCTGGGCCGGTTTTCTTTTAATATGGGTCTTCTGAATTGGACTTAGTCTGGTCTGACTTAGTCTCCTGGGATCACTGGGACACACAAACCCCTCCACCACAATAGGTAGTGATTCATGGAGGGGTTGATCATGTTCAAACAGGAAAAATGTAAAGGGCCACCAACAAGTTGATGTATTATAGTGCTTATGTATAGCTAACATGCTAAGCGACAATAAGAGATAACATGAGCATCTGACTTGACTAAATTATTAAACAGCAAATCAAATGTTGCTAGTTTCAGATAAACTTTCTTAGTTAGCGCCATCCTGCAGTTTGACAGGATGGATATAAGATTCATTTTGATTGAAATATTCTTTATTTTCTGTCAGAAGCGGAACATGTAGAATTAGCAAGTAACAGTCTTTTAAATAAAAAAAAAAAAACATACAGTGGGGGAAATAATTAGTTAATCTCCTGATGAATTTTAAGTTTTCTTACTTACAAATAAATGAGCAGTCTCTAATTTTATGATAGTTTCATTTTAATGGAGATTAATTGGCATGCCATTGAGCGAAGTAAGTATTTTATTCTCAGGCAAAACATGACTTAGTGCTTGGTTGAGAAACCGTTGCTGGCAATGTGTTTCTTGTTTTTGGGTCAACAGGTTAACACATATCTCAGGAGGGAATTTGGGCCACTCCTCATTAAAGAAACTCTCTTAACCCTTTAGCTTTCTTTTTCTGCTGCTTGGCATCTCCAAGCTCCTCGTCAGATTTTCTATAGACTTGAGGTCTGAAGACTGGCTAGACCCCATCATGACCTTAATCACACCTTTGGCGGTATGTTTTGGCTCTCAATGTCATGCTGGAACATTTGTACACGACCAGTTTTCAGTGTTCTGGCTGAGAAAAGGAGATTCTCGTCCAAGATTTTAATAGTACACGGTCCCATCCATTGGCCTCTCAAAGCAATGAAGTTACTCTTTACCCTGTTTAGCAGACAAACAGCTCCAACCTCCATGCTTGACTGTAGGGATGGTGTTCTTTGAACCATACTCAGCATTTTTCTTTCTCCAAACACAACAGATGGAGTTGATGTCAATTTTGGCTTCATCTGACTGCAGCAGTTTCTTCCAAGCCTTCTCTGAATCATTTAGATATTCACTGTGTTCTACCAATTGTGTTGTGGTCCCAGCTCCCTTCAGGTTAACAAGCTCCCCAATAACATTGTAGTGTAGGTTTTGATTGGTCCATCACCTTTCTTATGATCATCTTCAGCACGTGAGGCAAGATCTTGCATGGACACTGAGGGCCACTGATGGTGAAATTGTTTTTCTGTGGACAGTTGTGCTATACATACCACAAGCTGAGATCATGTAATGTGTGTGAGCCAGACTTCTTGTTGGGTTGCAATCAAACACTTATTTCACTCAATGATATGCGACTTAGTTCCCCTACTGTAACTGACTAGTGGTGTAGTGGTAAGACTACGCACCTTTGGAGCAGGAGTCGCAAGTTCGATTCCCACCCAGTATCCAGTAAGGGTCCTGGCTAGACCCCCGCTTAAAAAAATAAAACCCCAACCAAACCCTGGAATGGTATGCCTACGTCTGCAGCCTGTCCACAGCACATTTCACTGCATGTTGTACTGTGTATGTGACTAATAAAGCTTGTTTGTTACAGAAGAATGCAAACAAAATGGAAAACCAATTCCTTGGTCGAAATAAATAATGAAGGTATTAATACAAAATAAAATCTAAAAGAAAAATCGATAGCTTATCACTTTTTTTTGTGCATAGATTCAAATGGTTTTAAATTCTTGGGGAACAACCCCACAAATAGATGAGGCCCATGCTGCCCCTCACCCTCCTAGTAGATGTAAGTATGGTACGAATTTCAAAATCCTATGTCACCTCGGTCTCAAGTTATCGCAGTCACAATGTTTTCAGAAAACGTGACCTAGAGGTCAAGGTCAGTGGGATTCAAACTCGACTGAGATTTTTAGCAGATGCAACTTTGGTATGAAAGTCTGACAGAACCTTCTTCTCAAGTTGTTGCATTCACAAGACTTTCAGAAAAAAATGATTCGTCTGTGACCTTTAGGCTGTTGCATTTTTGGTATCACCGTTTCTTATTTTCTGTCATATGGCATGCCATGGGACAAGCTGTCTGGGACAATAAGGTCTTGCAATGCACGCACATTGCATTGTGCAGATGAACTGTCAACAGTGCAAGAATGGCACAGTTTCAGACTATACAAATGATCCGTGGTGGTAGACATGAGACAGTTTGCAGTGTGTACTACTCTGCCTCTGTGTTTGACTTTAAATAGCCAAAATCTCTCCACATTACCAAATTCTTCAGACCCTTCTTTTTAACAGTGTTCTTTTCAGCAGTTATCTTTGGGCTGTCTTATTTCATAAGACATTTGTTTTCATTTTCTCTTTCATCTCACGCACCACTCCTAATGTACTGGTGTGTATGGCTGCAGCAGACCACACACTCTCATTGTTATTTATTTTATCGCCCAGTTCTACAACAAACATGTCAATCAACACATAAGAAAAAACACGTGTTGGACGGTCTTGAACAAACTAAGAGTACTTGGCATTCCTACCGTACATTTGATTCAGCTATGATTAAACCTAAAGCCTGTACAATGCTGGATGTAATTCTGGTTCAAACTCACCTTAGTTCTCAGCATGCCAGGCCTCACCTTTGCTTCTGCTGAGTGTGTGGGACTGCGCTCTATCTCTGAATCTTTGCTTGAATTAATTTCCTAAGGAAGCAGACAAAGGCAGACGCAAAAAAACAAAGTTGTGAAACCAGAAAACACTTTCATTTCTATTGAGTACTTGCATAGAAACTTTGATGACGCTGACCCAACCACAAGGGATAAACAGCATTTGTAAAGCGGGGAGATTTACACCAACTTACAGATGCAGCATCCTCCTGGTAGGAGGAGGGGAAGCTGTAGGTGGGGGCTTCCTCTTTATGGAAGGAAGTGAGGCAAGGCTGCGACTGGGAGAAATAAGCACTGTCCTGGGAGGGAGGGGAGTCTGAGAGGTCATCCTTATGCTCTGATTTTCTGTCCTGGGAGAAGGGCTCTGGAAGAACAGAATCACCAGAGGGTCTGCTGATCTTTGATGGAGATGAAGAGCTTTCCTTTTTATAATGAAACTGCTGCAACGCAGACAAGCTTGAGGTGGACAATGGCGTTGTGGACTGTTCAGTTGAGGGGCCGTCTGACCAGCGGAATAGGCTGAGGCCACGACTGGCTGAACTGGGGGGCGTGGTACTAGGTGATGGAGATGGCTTGGTGGTTTCCAGAGATGGGCCATCTGAACTATCACTGTCACAGTTCTGAATGCTGGATGACGACTTCTGAGTGGGGCTGACAGCTGTGGGGTCCTCCGGAGAAGAATCCTTAATGCTCTGACTCGGTGCTGAACTGGAACTACTGAAGAATCTACATGTGGGAAGATGGTCAGGTTTAAATAACTGCACATTGAAGTTGAGGGCAATGGTAAACAAATATTATTTGAGCATTATTTTGGTTGAATTACAGTCCTTGGTTTAAAGCAATATTTAAAAACCTTAGGACATTCAGCATGCCAATTTCATTGGTCTCAAAGTTAAAAAACAAAATTACTCAAACATCATTCACTATCGCCTTCATGATACTGAATGTGTGTCAAGCACATATTTTATTCATTTTATAGTTTATTTCTGAGCTTCAGAATAGGTTTTCTTTCCACTAATTTGAGGCATTAATCAGAAGCACAGCTGCAGCATCATATTAATATCCTACTCCCTTTTTGTTGTCTTGAATAACAACATGTCCTTCATTCATGATTTTCTAGTATCTCACAGAATCACAGAACTTTCAGCCTAGTCTGATTCTAATATGATCCAAGTCTTTACCTTATGCCACTGACAATGAGATGAATTATTTGCCACCTATAAGGGTCCAATTATGTACATCCCTTTACCTTCATTTATCTACAAGTGAAATCCATGTCAGCTGAGTCCCTCTACTGGCCTGTGATTAAACTCACAGCCTGCATCTCACTTGTGCAAAATTAAAGTCTGATAATGTCTCATTTTGTAACCTGAAAAAAAACATGGCTTAAGTAGAATTATCACATACGGTTATGAAATTTGGGTACACACACATACATACATATACACATACATATACACACATATATACATACATCCTGTACATCGTATGAATAGACTAAAAATGTGCAAAAATGTCAGACAGACTGAGTTTATTAGAAGTGTGTAGTGGGGTGGGGTTTGTTGCTCAGGTGCAGGAGAGGGGTGGAGCAGTGAGTTCAGGGGTCACGTCAGCTGTGACCGACACAGCTGATTTCCATCGTCTGCCTCCAGAACTGTGTTGTGCGCGCTGGGCAGCAGGAAGCAGCTGGAAAGCTACGTGTATTAACAATGTCGGACAACACTGCAAATAGTGCATCGGGTCCTTTCAGTTACAGTGTTAGAATCACGGTAGTGTTACCTGCTGCGTGTGACCTGGCCATCCTCCTCAGCTTCCTGGTTCCTCCTCTGCAGGACAGTGGCAAATCTATTGCGTGAATGGGGCAGGCTTGTTACTGTGGGCTTGTCTGCTGGCTGGTCTGATCTTGAGCGCTTTGGGCTGGATGAAGAGTACTCCTGCAGCACATCCTGGTCCGATATACTCAAGTCTACAAGAGAGTAGACATTAAAATAAATAAATAAATAAATAATGTCCTGTGGAGCTGCAACCCTTAAATGATGACCCATTTATTTATTTTTTAATTTCCTCTATTGTCTTTTTTTTGTCCTTCTCTGAATCTAAATTTCAAGAAGTCACAACTACTCTGACTTCAAGCTACATGCACAGGCTGCTCATTTTCCTGATTTGCATTTTTCTTGTTAAGCCATACATCTAGCTTCCCACCTCTCTGAAAGCCATTGTTAAATTCTACCTCTATCTACAAAGGGTAGATAATATTTTATCTAAGTCCTGGTACTTATTTCCTAGTGGATGTTGAAATCTGCCTAACTACACCAACTTCAGGCTCTGTGTCAGCAAAAATGTCCAAACAATGTATGACCTCCAAAACAAATGTACAACATTAACATGGATATCAGTAAAGCTGCACAGTGGAATGTAGAATAATAGTGTAATGTTTAGTATTTCTACATGAAAATACATTTCTGCTAATTGTTTCAGCTATGTAGGAAACCACTGTAAAAATAATAATACTGAAATGCAGTAAATAAAAAGAGGCATGAAACGTAGACACAGAACAGATTTGTACTTTGTTACATTCTACTATGCAACATAAGCACAGCATGAAGATCTCACCTTCTCCGGACCTCTTCACCTGCAGCTCTCTGCAGGGTAGCCTTAGGCCATCCAGGTTGATGACTCTCTTCTTCCCCCTGGTGGAGGGAGGCCTGTCTGGAGCAGCTGGGGAATGAGCAGGTCCAGCAGAGGCTGGCGTAAAGCCTCTGCTCCATATACTAGGCCCTGTGGAGGCCAGCGAGTAGCTCCAGCTGTGACTGCGGCCTTTGCATTGCTGAAATTAGGTTTGGAAAGTTGTTCTATATTAAAAATGACACTTTATTTTGAGAATTATAACACCTTTGACTGACCATGATCCAATACCTGTGGAATAGGTTTGTCTGGGCTGAAGTCATCTATCCTCTCCATGGTGTTGATGTCAAGGTTTCCCAAGGCAATTTGTAAGCCCTTATCATCTCCTAAATTACTGAATTCAACATCAAGGACAAAATACTGGGCAGGGCAAGGCAAGCAACTTACATAAGTCACCCTTCTAAATCAAACACGAGTCAAGATAAGAGTAGATCAGATGTGTTACAGGACATGAGGATACAGTCCAGCATAGCTCAGGGTGGCTGGGTCAATGTGCTCTGGGTATGGGTTGAGGGGTACGACCTTCCTCCTGACAGGATCAAAAACCAGCTGATAGAGAAAGGTGTTATTGGCTCTGACAAATCCCTCGATGTACTGTTCAGGAACGACGAGACTCATCTTCAGGTACTGGCCCATCTTTCTGATTACCTGACAGGAAGATGAACAGTCTATCATGCTAACAAACAACGACAAAAACATTCAGTATTTCATTTGTCACTGATCAACATGTGATCAAAAATAACTGTCGCTGTCACTAATTAAGAGTGTGTATAATATAACAACTATGGGGGGGTGGGGGTCATTTCATTTTTAATTCAATTTTGTTTATATGTTTTATTTCTAATTCACAAGAGTCAGAACAACTGGCTCGAGGCACTTTATAATATAAGCTAAAGACGAAAAACGAAACCCCAACAATCACACAACCTCCTCGATGAGGCAAGCACCAACGGGAAGCAAAAACTCCCTTCTAACAGGAAGAAAGCTCCGCTCTCCGGCAGCCATCTACCACAGATACTTGGGTGTGAGGGAAAAGAAAAGACAGCCAAAGAGAGATTTAACACATGATTTTCTAATAGGTAGGATTATTGTTTATACTGTAAATGACCAACCAGACACTATGATCAATAAAATATCTAAATTCATGACTTCATGGTTTCGGCCTCTCCTACCCTCAGTATATCAGGGTCTCTGGCAAGCTGCAGCAGCTTGCAGGCTTTGCCCAGACCGATGCCGTGCAGAGAGGCAAGATAGTCACAGCCAGAGAGAATGCACATGTAGCGGAACTTTTCCTCTGTGAAAACATTCCCCAAGGATCGACAGCGGCCGAGGTTGCTTTGGTCTATCTCCAGGCCATTGCCCTGCTTGTCCATCTTGAGAATCACCTGTAAATGAAAAGAAAAAAAAAAAGACAGATTCATCTTAACACAGTCCTGTTTGCTCCTGCTAATAAGAGAGATAACACTAGTTTTAAAATGAATTCATTCTACATTGATATACTGTGCTGTACATAGAGTAGAGGCAGCATGCAGCTGAAAATGCATCTCCTGAGTTTAGATACCTTTTTGCACCCAAATGCCAGCAAATCAGAGTCCTCTGTGACGACAGCCTGGGCCAAACCAGATTTACTGAGGTAAGCCAACTGAGCATCAGCTTCATATGGAGCCACAACACAGTCCACGCCTCTCGCCCTTGCAGCCTGGTTCAAGAACACACAAAAACAAGCCCTTCTTCACCTTCACATGACAATTTTTAAAACATAAATTTTGAAAATGCATTTTACTATTTTCTGCACATGCAAACAGTTAAAGAACCACTAAAATTGTCTTTGTGGAGTGTTTATGCAAAAACAAGGAAAAATTGAGACTTTTTGTGAAAGGATGACTCCTATACACATGTTCAGTTTGTGATTGGGTGAGTGAGCTAAAGCATAGAATTTCTTGCTAATTAAGCAACAAACCATTTGCTTCCCATTTACAGAAGCATGTCCAGTATATGTGAATAATCATGAGATATGCATTTACATGTGTATTCCTGAAACTGTGTTAAAATGCTAATCCAGACAAAGATGGTGTCAAATTAAAATGCATTTGTGTGAATGTGGGTTTAAGATTAAAAGCATGCTTCAAACCCCCACGCTGTCACAGAATAAGTTCACACAACAGGTGACAGTGAGCGTGATTACCAGAAGCATCGCAGTAAAGGCACTTCGTCCTTCACGAGCGCGCCATACGCGGCGTGTGAGCGCTTAAAGATATATAGAATAAGAAGGAGAAGAAAGCATCCCCACCTTAATCAGGTTATGAGCCATAGCTGGGGTGATGTTAACACAGCGGTTAAAACACTCTCTGGCCTCTGATAGTTTGCCCTCACGTAGCAGCTGTCTCCCTTTTTGAAGGTTGGCTTCTCTGCGTCTGAAAGGTACAGAAGTGAAATCAAATTGATGACATACAACTTAAGGTGAAAAGAAGTGACAGTCATGATTTGAAGCTATATGATACGATGCTGTGGTGCCACTGTTAGCAGTAAAGAAAAAAATTAGGACAGTCACAGGTACAGCTTAGCTCCCTTGTCGAGGATAACAATGTGGTTTTGGACATCTTTTGCTTCATGACGTTAAAGTATTTGTTTGTGATGGGGATGTCTGCTCATTGCTCGGGAACCTTCACACAAACTCTGTTGCCGTTTTGGAATGAAGTGCTTCATCGGTGAGAGCCATTCGGGTACAAAAAAAAAAGAAAAAAGAAAGAGACAGTCTCAGCAACTGTGCAAGTCTCCGTGTGGTAAACATTAGACACACATTATGCCCATATCGTGGTCTAAACCAATCAGAGAGGTCCTGCCCTTGACTGTGGTCCAGATATTCCTGTAGGCCTACCTGTGTGTACGGTTGAAAGTGCAGGTGGATAGTGAGCAGCCTAGGCCCGACAGAAGTAGCTGTGGCTGTGGGTAATGAGAAAAGATGAAAGGAACGATTGATAACTTTTTCGTTAAGGCCTGATCCGTCTGAAATTCATACCCAGTGCTCTGACACGGAGCCATAAACCTCTAAACAAGCAGCTGTTTTTATGTGCATTAAAGCTATATACAAATTTAACAGTGCAAATGCAAATTCCTTGCTGAAAGTTTAACCAAAAGGCATTTCCAGTGGAAATGGGCCGACATATCCTGAGCATAACCATGTATAATATCCACTAAAGTTAAAAAGAGGTGCTTTGGAACATTAAACTGCAGTGTGCCAAATAAAAACGGGAAATACATATTTTTCGGACCATAAGGTGCACGGGATTTTACGGCACATTAAGCGAAACAAAGCAGTCAGATAAGTCAAACTTTATTCAACTCATTCTTCCATTGATTCATCAATGCTGCATTCTCTCACAGCTGCTCTATTCCCATGTTGTTGCAGTATATTAATGACTAACCTCGTATTGTGGATGGATTATCTCAGCTGTTCTCCTGACTGAAGTTTGGTC
>VUQG01016212.1:12114-23568 GCA_015106755.1 Etia nguti | reverse complement strand
GGAGACAGACACTATCTCTACTTTTAAGATTAGGCTTCAAACTTTCCTTTTTGCTAAAGCATATAGTTAGGGCTGGACCAGGTGACCCTGAATCCTCCCTTAGTTCTGCTGCAATAGGTGTAGGCTGCTGGGGGATTCCCATGATGCACTGGGTGTTTCTTCTTCACTCACTATGTGTTAACAGACCTCTCTGCATTGAATCATACCTGTTATTAATCTCTGTCTCTCTTCCACAGCATGTCTTTATCCTGTTTTCCTTCTCTCACCCCAACCGGTCGCAGCAGATGGCCCCGCCCCTCCCTGAGCCTGGTTCTGCTGGAGGTTTCTTCCTGTTAAAAGGGAGTTTTTCCTTCCCACTGTCGCCAAAGTGCTTGGTCATAGGGGGTCATATGATTGTTGGGTTTTTCTCTGTATGTATTATTGTAGGGTCTACCTTACAATATAAAGGACCTGGATGCCACTGTTGTTGTGATTTGGTGCTGTATAAATAAAACTGAATTGAATATCCTGCAACTTTTTGGTGGCAGATGGCTGCCCCTCACTGAGCCTGGTTCTGTTGGAGGTTTCTTCCTGCTCAAAGGGAGTTTTTCCTTCCCATTTCTGGGTAACAGCCATAAAAACTAGAGTTAAGGCTTCAAAACACAAGTCCAGAAATGAATGCATGGCTATATTCATGGTAAAATAGGATATCACAATATTTTTGTCATCCCTGCAGCTTTATGATGCGTGTTGTGTTGCTTCCTGGTTTTAATCAGTGCACTACCTTCAACATTTTTGCCTATGTCTATACTCCCACCCCTAAAAGTGTGAAAAATCACATACACCATGTTGGTATATGCAGTGTTTGGGTCTATCATGAAGTGGGTTAATCTGATCTAAGTTCAGCAAAGATTTAGACAGATTCTGTTGTATATGACATAAGCAAGTTTCTTTACTGACTGATACATCCTTTATGAGACTCATCAAAATATTTAAAACCCCAAGTAAACTCATCGCACTTCTTGACCTTTCTCTCTGAAATAGTCTACTGACAATGCAAATGATTTAAACCAAATGAGAAATCAAGGAAAATTCATTCAGTCGTCATCACGTAACTTTCTGCAAGTTTAGCAAACTGCTGCAGATGCTGCAGAGCAAACATCCTGCTGCACGCTCCTCTGTGATTAGTCTAAGTTAAGTTGCATCCAGATGGCTGTCACTAATTACTTGCACAGAGAATGTTAAATGTTGTAGAAAAACATCTCAGGATTTAAGAATAATGACAAACTTGTCAAGTGAATTATGACAATAAGCATAAATAGACCGTGAGGTATTGCAGCTGAGCACAGAGCAGTTAATGTGCAAAATGTGCCATACCAGGTCACTATGGAGATGCCTTTTTTCCCCATTGATAATTAATTGTAAGGGTAGCACTGCTGTCCTTTCTGCTCTTAAAGACTGGGTTGCAGCGACACTAGAGAATAGTAAAACACTTTAATATAATTGTTTTCAGATTTTGCATCTATGCAACTAATGAAAATTAATGAACTGTGTTATGTTTTTGGTGATATCTACTATTCTTCAGTTCTCCAAAATAAATCTGTCATATTTTTTGGATTAATTGATTTGTTACATTAAAAAAAAACCATTATAGAGACAAACACAGGGTACTTTTCATAGTTTTCGCTTCTCCCAACCTTTTCCTTTCTAATGCATGTAATTCACAGGAACTAAGTATAAATGATTATGAGCTTCAGCGAAAGCAACACAAACACCAGACTGTACCAAACATCTGTTTCAGTCAGCAGGTATAGAATCAGATGTGTCAATAACATAAAAAAAACCCTTTTTTAAATAAGATATCTTATGTGTTTAATCTCATTAGATATTGCTTCTTTACGTTTTCCTCGTGTTCATTTCACTGGAGCATTCAGTTCCTCTTCAAAGACTCATTTGACTCAAACTGTGATTTATGTGACTAACAAAATTTAAAGCAAGAATTCTTCATCTAAAATTTCCTTTTATAAAAATGTATTTTGTGAAATTTGATTATTTTGACACTTTGTACACGAGGCACCAAGGCAGGGATAAGGACACTTTTCTGTTTCTTAAACACCACCAGGGATCAGAGATCAGAGTGATTTGTCGCTTCATAAGCAACGAATCCCACTGCCCTTTTGGTCTGTCAGTTCAAACGGATGAGGTCAGGGAAACTCATCAAGCTAGGGTCTCTGTTAATCACTCTTGTACTGGTTCAGCTAAAGTCATTCTCTCCTAGCAATCTATGTGTGCAGAGTTAACTTGGCCAACTGGAAAAATGTTACCACTGAAGTTGATGTAATCTGATTAAATGGAAGCAAATACTGCAGAGAGGTGGCACAAGGTGGCAACAGACTGGTTTTCGACCTTTGGCAACCTCCAATTGCTGGGGAAAAATATGTCATCCCCACTGCACTGGCAAGCATTTTTTACAGGTAAAATCAATCGCATAGAAGGTGCGTCACTAAAATCCTCCTCGTGATTGCTTTGGTCGCTAAAAGTTTGCTGCGTTCGTCAATAGTTTGCACGGAAGACACAGACTTGTATGTAAACAATGGCCAACTAACGCTCCAAGAGGCAGTTAAACTTGCAGAGATTGGCTAGGCCACACCATGACCTTAATGTGCTTCTTCTTTAGCCACTCTTTTGTTTCCTTGATGGTATGTTTTGGTTTAGTGTCACACTGTAAGACCCATTCACGACCCACGCGTCCCATCAATCTCCAGAAAGAGGTTCCGCCCCCCCAAGAATTTACGATACATGGCTCCGTCCATTGGCCCTTCGGTGAAGTTGTCCTGTATCCGTAGCAGCAATGCCGTTCTTTAGGTCATAGCAACACATTTTTCTGGCACAACTTCAGCTGTTCCAAGGTGCATGGAGAAGACAAAGATCTGATGACGTGAACACTACAGCGACACTTAAAATAATAGGGAATAACTTTAAGTGACCAACGTGTTTCGGCTTGTGGCCTTTATCAGGGTCTTCAGGTCATACTCAGCATTTATCTTCCTTAAAGACTGAGGACTACTGATGATCATTGTGTATTTCTTCCATTTCCGAACAACTGCACCAACAGTTGTCACCTTCTCATTAAGCTTCTTTCTGATGGTCTTGTAGCCCATTCCTGCCTTGTGTCTACAGTCTTTTCCCTGATGTCCTTTGACAGCTTTTTGGTCTCTTTGGTGGTGGAGAGGCTGGAATGGAAGACACTCATTCGGTGGACAGGTGTGCTTTATACACATAACGAGTTGAGATCAGGAGTATTTATTCAGTTCAGCTCAATTTAATTTAGTTTTATTTATAGAGTGCTAAATCACAGCAACAGCCCCTTCAAGGCTCTAAATTGTAAGGTAAAGACCCTGAAACACAACCTACAATAACAGAATATATAGAACAGATCTGTAGCTGATTGTAATCAGTGTGGCACATCTGCCTCATCCAGCTTCATTCAGTCATTCTTGCTGGTTTGTAGGTGATCAAATGAATACCTCACTCAGTGACATGCAAATCAATTTTAACTTTTATGTAATGTGCATTTTCTGGATTTTTGAGTCTCTCTACCCCTAAAAATGAGAGATTGTTAGTTTCTTTGTAAGTGAGCAAACTTACAAATTAAGCAGGGGATCGGATAATTATTTCCCCCGCTGCATGAGGACCAAGTATTTTTTTGAGTACGACACATTTCAAAAGGTGCAACTATTCCTATGGCTTTAATTCCCAGACAGTTAATACAGTGCTTTTATTAAACCCCTTGGAATGAGCTTAAAGGCTGTCCTTCTATCACATCTCGATTGATTTAAAATCCATTTTGTTGGTGTGCAAAGGCAAGATTGCGAAAAGTTGTGTCATTGTCCAAATCCTCATTGTTGGTTTGATTTTGTGTACAGCAGGACATTTTTATTATGCAGCCATTCGATACTCTGAGGACTAAAATGAAGTTCCATTTACCTCCATTGTGAAGGAAACAGAATGAAACTAGTATAAGCACGACTAGTTCAGGCAGACATAGCTACATGATATGCTTTTGTTGCAGTTTGGATGAACCGAGCCACTGTTAGGCTGTGTTTTATTTTTCACTGTGTCTGACGAGGGCATCTATGTTCTGTACTTGCTCTCGCTCTCATGTAGCTATTCAGTCAGGTTACATAAATATCCAGTGAAGCTAAAAGCACCCATTACTCGCCTGGAAAGTTGACAGACAATGGCATTTGGCTGAAAAAGCAGCAAGCGGCAGAGTTTGATTGTCACGGGGGGATAATGTTTCATTTCTTTTGTTGCAGCGCGGCGAGCGACCTCTCACCCCTCTGAACCGCCCTCCTAAATCAGTTGCTCTGATGTAGATCCCATTCCCGGCTGTTTACATTATCCCCCCCCCGCCCCATGCCAGACACTGCCACCAGCCTTTCACACCTGTCCTGTCACGTCCACGGAAAGGAAACTGTGATACATTTTCAGAGTAGAACAGAAAGGCCTTTGTGTGTGTGTGTGTGTGTGGGTGTGGGTGTGGGTGAGAGTGCACAGACATTCACACTGAATCAGAAGTGCCTGCATGCATAGGCTTACACAGCTGAGAGCTGGCCCACACAAATTCACCAAAAAACTCAATGAGACGCACATATTTGTGTGCACGGAGCTGTCAAAGCGTCAGCCCAGTGAGTTATGGAGCTGCTGGATGCGTCTGAACATGGAGGGGAAGATTCCACTGCTGTAAGGAGTGATAAATTAGGGAGAAGTGAGGAGTACGAGCTCCTAACTCCGACAGAGATGCCACAGTCGCTCACTGGAGAGGCCAGGAAGGCAGACATGTGCCGTCACCTCAGTGCCATGTTTTCCCACCCCATACATATATATTTACACCAGCATAAAAACTGGTCTGTTTTAAAGAAAAGCTGTAACAAAGCTGCTTTTCTTCTGCTGTAACAGCACTCTTTCACATGTTAAAAAAGTACATTTTCTTTTCACGCTTGCAGCTGCTGCAGGTAAGATAAATACAGCTGTCCATACAATGGCTTACTGGGGTCACTGAAGGTAAAAGACAAAAATAAATAAGGGACTAGGTAGGGGGGGTGAATTTCAGAGAGAAACATCATTAAAGTAGCAAATTTAAACATTTTTCTATCATTGAGGAACACAACAAAGAAACTAAGCTTATTAAAACGAGTCAGAGCTGGACTAACAACACACAGGTCTCTCTCTCTGTGTGGTCGCTCTGTTTCAGTCAGCTGAGAGATAAGCGTGCAGGTATTTTCTACAAAGCACAACACTGAAGAATTCTCCCAGTTTGGATTCAGAAGACAGACACACACCCTCTACTTTTAAGATTAGGCTTAAACACAGATTGTTGCAGCATCTGCAGTGATGCGGACACTGTACCGGTCTGTTGATGTTAAGAGGGAGCTAAGCGTAAAAGTGAAGCCATCAATTGACCGGTCGATCAACATTCTCACCCTCGCTTACAGCCATGGGCTTTGGGTAGTGACCAAACGAATGAGATCACGGATAGAAACAGTGGAAATTAGCATCCTACTAAGGGTGGCTGAGCTCAGCCTTAGAGACAGGGGGCAGGAGCTTTGTAAGTCAGGAAGAGCCTAAGAAGAGACACTACTCCACTACACTGAAAGCCAGCTGAGGTGGTTCAGGATTTGCAGTAGGATGCCTCTTTGATGCCACCTAGGTGAGGTGTTTCTCCCCTAAAAGATCCAGAGGAGTTAGCTGGGGAGAGAGGTCAGGGCATATATGTATGACCTGGACCTGGTTAAGTGGCAGAAATGGTTGGATGATCTATCAGAAGGTGCTGTAACAAAATATCAGGAAGTAATTCCATGAATATTTACCTCAGTGCTACGTCTGAACACAACTGAGGGTTGACACTTTGTAGTGGTGCTACACTGCATGTGCATAGTTTAACCTGAATGTGAATATGTATTATATGCAGCCTGTTTTTTTTCCAGTTCAATTCTTTTTATATAGCACCAGATCACAGAAACAGCTGCCTCAAGGCCCTTTAAAGATCCTACATGGCGACAGTGGGAAGGAAAAACTCCCTTTTTACAGGAAGAAACCTCAAGCAGAACCAGGTTCAGAGAGGGGCAATCATCTGCCACTGTAAGGGCAGTGCCATGTTGTCCCACTCCATATAAAGCAAATGTGTTTTTTCACATAATTCCAACAATTATACAACAACCCAACAACAAACTAGTGACAGAAAAAAAGCAACCAAATACAGAAATGTTTAAATGGATCAACTTTTTATTGATAAATTTGCTTGCTCTTAGGACAAAACAAAATTTTGCATCATAAGGTCTTCTGTTATGAGAACCTACATACCTTGTTAACAATAATCACCACTCACTACAACAAGAAAGCTGTGAAATCATGCAGCTAAGGCAGAAAGAAAAGAGACCTCCCGTGTAGATTAGTACCAAATGAGTTTTTTTCTCTTGTAAAAAAACCTTGTTAGCGTTGATGAGTGTGCTAGCAGAAAGTCATCCCAAGCCCCCAAGTCTTATTATTGTTCTTTTAGGCACTGCATTTATTTTATAAATGAAGAATGGGGGGGGGGAAGGAATAAATCAGCAGATCTGCACTCCATTTCAAACAAGTAAGAAGCTGCTAATGTTAGAAGAAAAGTGTTTTTCTGCTGCTTGTAACAATAAGTGATTGATGATGATGCATCTGAAATAGTCTTCAGTGTTTTTCATCTGAGGAAAATGCTGATTTTCATCTTGGTTTTCTAATGATGATGATGAAGACGCTATCATTTCGCACACGCATTCCTTCCTGTCAGTGGAATTTTCCTTCCAGTTTCTTTCTTTCTTTTGTGCTGGTACAGCTTTTGTGAGATCTTATATTTTCTCTGTGTGTTTAGTTAGGACTGCAGTTATATGTGGGAGTTTTATTTCTCCCAACCAAACTGCGTTCTTTGTCTCCCAGTGCTTTGTAACATTCGTTTAATAGCTAAACTAGACATGGCTCAAAGGATGGCACCGCAGACCAGTCAGCCAACTTCTCCGGCTCATGTCCAAATTGTCTTGTTATTTTTTTAAAGGACGAAATTATGAGCATTTTTACCAACACTCATGGTCTCCAGATGATCCGTTTTTTGCACACTACTGAATAATGTCAGTGAGTGCTAAACTGACTGGCACAAATTTAGAAAGTTGTGTTACTATGTATCCCAATCACCCTGGTGATTAGTCATGGTAACCGTCATACCAACAAGAATTATCACCAAACAACAGAAGCTTATCTTTGCATTTAATGCTAATTAAATATTATCATGCTTGATGCCTTGGTGCATGACTACCTAACAAATGATGAAAATATTGCTAAAGATGTCTCCAAAAGTTGATTCTGTTCATCTGGACGTAGCGTTTTCAGTGGGAGAAACGTTTCGTACTAACAGTACATTTGCATACTGACTGGTTTCAGTCATTATGCAAATGTACTGTTTATAAGGTTGGGGAAACCTGCAGTCAGCTGAGACTGAAGAAGTCACTTGGATGAGTGAGGAAACGTTTCTCCCACTGAAAACGCTCGACCAGATGAACAGAATCAACTTTTGTAGATTTACTTACCTGGATGATTGAGCATGCATCAAGACATTACTAAAGATGTGTCTATTTATTTTAAATACGTTTTTACTCACACATTTAAAGAGAATTGTTAATGCATTCTGTTTCATCTTGTTACTAAAAGACAATTTAAAGAGTTGTCTCTTTAGTTTTTCAGTACATATCAAATATGTTTTTTGTTATCGAAAACTCCATTCCATTAACGTGACAGTGAATTACAGATGAACTCCATTAACTAAACCCAGCTAGCACTAGTGTAAGCTACTCTTTTTTTTTTTTTTTGTCCAGGCATGATCGTATCATTCTTTCACGGAGACAGCCAAGATTTCACACTCAAGGCTTCAAGTCTACAAATTACAATCTCATGGGTGACATCTGGGCGACTGTTTTCATCTTTTATAAGCACTCTGTGCTTTTTGAGTGATAACATACGTGTTTCCATGTACAAGTGTCTACTGTGTTGGATGAATCTCATCTCTTTTAATGTGTTGCACAGTTTTTGGAATAGACACGAACCTCCAAAACCTATCCAGCTGTCATTCTAGGCACCTAAAGCTTTTTATTAGCACTATTCATGCGAATCACATCTTTAAGCTATCTGGTTTACTGGTACTGGTGTACACTGTGGCTTACTGTGCTCTAAATACCAATATCATGTACTTATTGGTCTTTGGGGACTGAAAGAGCATTTAGACCCAGAAATGGCAAATGACAGCTGAGTTATTCAAGATGATGTGTGGTTAAGCCAAACTCTGTACATAGCCATTTAGCTAAGCTCATCAAAGAGGAAGGACTCCAGCATATTTTTGTTCTTGCAAGCTAGAAACTGGTGAAATAATCTCACAGCGATGTCTAATAAACTATCCTCACATTAACAAGAATAATTTCTCGTGCCTGACAGGGCAAAATATGCTGCCATGTAAGTACAGCTAGCTTGTTTGCTCTGAAGCAGCCATTTTGAAGCATTTATATGAACCACACTAGCATATACAGTCCTGATCAAAAGTTTAAGACCACTTGAAAAAATGGCAAAAAATCATATTTTGCATGGTTGGATCTTAACAAGGTTCCAAGTAGAGCTTCAACGTGCAACAAGAGGAAATGGGAGTGAGACAAAACAATGGTTAAACTGAAACAGGCTCCAAAAGTTGATTCTGTTCATCTGGACGTAGCGTTTTGTGGGAGAAACGTTTCGTCACTCATCCAAGTGACTTCTTCAGTCTCAGCTGACTGCAGGTTTCCCCAATCTTATAAACAGTACATTTGCATAATAAGATTATAATAAGATTAAGATTGCATTATAAGATTGGGGAAACCTGCAGTCAGCTGAGACTGAAGAAGTCACTTGGATGAGTGACGAAACGTTTCTCCCACAAAACGCTACGTCCAGATGAACAGAATCAACTTTTGGAGATTTACTTTCCTGGATGATTGAGAATGCATCAAGACACTGAAACAGGCTGTTTTACAGCTCACTCACAGGACTGTATATACATATGAGAGATATGCCCAATATGCTTTTTATTTTTTCATTGTGATGCCCTATGATGTCACATGCTGTTATACACTGCATGAATACAGCAGCCGGGCTGCAGTGTTTTTAGAATCACCGTGTTCGTTTTCGTCTTTGCTTTCTGATGTCGGCTTTGTGTTCATACTTAAATACTAAGAAGAAGATTATAAGAGTAGTGTAACGAATTACTTTCTCCTGGGAGTAATTAAGTAATGTACTGCATTACTTAGTGTTCAAGTACATAGTAAACATTTAATATGTATAATACACTACTTTTCTGAATAATGACCTCAGCACAGATCACAACATGATGGGGATATACCTCCAACTTTGCACACGTAGACTGTGCTGTTATGGTCTCTTGGCAGCCTTTCTAAACAACACATACTTATTCAGCCGTTTTCTAATTGTTATGTTGTGAATGTTAGCATTTAACCTCCTAACTGTGGCCTCAGAGATGTAGCTCGTGGGCTTTCTGCATGTTCTCTGAGCACTGCACAGTCTGACCTTGGGCTGAATTTGCTACACACCTGGAAAGACTGTGCTAATACGTATGCCTGAGATGGGCAAACTGCCCAAATTTCTTCTTTTATAAAGGTGCTCACACTTGCTGTAATCAATTAATCAAGTGTATTTGATTGGCAGCACCTGGCTGCTACTTACCCTCTTAATTCCTGTGGAAGCACCAAGGGGATGCTTGGGTTTTCCACATGACTATACACGTTAGTGTATATTGGACAAACACTAACATATCTGTTTTCTGTTATCTTGTTCTTTCTTCCTCTCACCACACAGGTTTCAAAGCCATCCATTAAACCACACAGTCATCACATTCATCACAGCCCACACACACACACACACACCTGAGATCAGTCCACGCAACCCGCATTGCCACTATTTCATTTCTCATCTTCCTCTCTCAGCACAGGAATATTGGACTAATGGGCCTAATAGCACGCCCACTGCTATTCAAAGAATCGGCGGCTGCACTGGAATAAAGGATTATCTGTGTGTGAAGAGGAAGAACCTGACACAGAGAGAGGACCAGGAGACCCAGTAAGAGGGGAAAAAAATGATGGTGAGAGAAGAAGAGCCATGAAACCGACATGCTGAGAGACAGAGAGTGAGGCGGGATGATGGGGCCAGACTGACAGGAAGCACCAGCAGAAGGAAAACGGGAAAGTGCATCCGACTGTAGTCACACAGCACTGCTTAGCTGTCAGCACCCCCGGTGTACAATCTAAACACGGCACCCTTTGATTGTGACATTTTTTTGGTTCTTTGTAGCTTTTGTCTGAGCTCAAAGTAAGTGAGGTCGGGTAAAATGAAAGCATCTGAGAGGATCATGAGGGACAAAAAAACAACAACACTGTCTCGCCAGTCACGCACAAAAGAAAACACTTGTCTGTTCGGACTCTACTGTTCAAAAATGTATATCCCCGGAGCTTGAGTGATTTAAGCATATCCTCCCCACATGCTGTTATACTGGTGCTGAAATCGAGACGGGAGCAGTTTTCTCTTCCTGACTTTTATTTTCTGAGACTCGCATGAGTTGATGGATTTTCATCTACCAGGAGGGAAAAAGAACTGCAGCATGTTTCGGTTCAGCTCTTGAAAATGACTTTTTTTTTTCTTTCTGCATGCACACATATTTCTGTACGAGTGGTTATTGGAAAATTACATTTCTACAAATGTACTCATTACTGTGTAAATTAGCACAGTTACAATTTCCTTTTGTCTTTAGTAGCCCTGATTTAATAAATGGTAATTATCTCCAGGCATTTGTAATAGAAATTAAAAAAAAGAGGTTTAGGAATGAAAATTAGATTGGATAGGAATATATATTTTTAATGAATTTAGTTTCCTGAGGAGGGAAACTCACAATGCTGTGTTTCAGCTGATAAAAACTATTTGGTTTTCTGTTCTGTGCACAGCAGAAATAGATTTGTTTATTTGGTGAACCTGCGAGCGTGCCGCCTTATTCTTCTCCCTAAAACAACCTCTTCCTGCTATTTGCGTGTTGGCATGCACTTTTGCGTGTTTGTCTTCTTTCTAAGTTAAATCCCACTTTAGGAAAAAAAAATAAAGATCCAAAGTAAATCGAACTGAACACATCTGCAGATCCTTATGACCTTTATTAACTGAGGAGGGGAGAAAAAAAAGCAACGCAACCGTTAAACGCTTTAAATCTTACAGCTGACTCTCAAACAAATGCATGAATTATTCATGTCTGACTGACATGATTGCTACAAGGGGCACAGACACAGCGCTCTTTTTTCTTTTTTAATGATCTCATTTGGGCTTGTACCCCCCCCCCCCCCCCCCCCCCCCCCCCCCCCTTTTTTTTCC
>VUQG01016212.1:0-12094 GCA_015106755.1 Etia nguti | reverse complement strand
GAGAGAGATTTGCCTCAAAAGGGTTACAAATGTGTACAGTATGACACATGAGAAACACCCCCTGCGCACACGCACACGCACACACACACACACACACACCTTTTTTTCACCACAGAAGTTTCCAGATAAGGTTCAAGCTTTCCCCCTAATCAAGCTAATGTTAGATCCTTTAACGAGCCAGGCCTCCCCCAGTTTGACTTCTATCACTTTTAAACGTTATGTGTCTATTAACCATTCCTCTGTAGTAATGAACATATCAGCATTTTGCAGTTATACGGAAGGGTTCATGGATGGCAGTAATTAATAAACTACATCTAATTAAAATGCATTCTAGAGGGGGTGGGGATCGAGATGTTTCCAGAGGTATGATGGTGGGAGTTCATGTGAGACCGTGTGTGCCTGTGAGCAGCTGATTTCTTTGTTGTCTTTGAAAACAGTTGGAGTAAATTTTGGACTGATTTTCTCACTAATGCTTCACAAGTTTTGTTATTTTGCAGCTGATGTTTTAGGGTAAATATTCAGCAGCTGTCGAGTCGGTTCATTCAGCTTTAAATCTGGGGAGACGTGTGGCATAATAGGCTGAAAGGTTAGCTAGTGGAGCAGCAAGAGGCATGTTCCACTTGAGTCTCTACTTTAAATTGCTGGTATTCATCAAGTTAAGTGATGAGTCCGCATGATGAATGGTCTCTCATTAATATCATTATGCTATTAGGCTACATCTCTCACACTATGCTCTACCTAGAATATGCACATGCTCGTCTGTTTTGCATTTGTGTGCTATGTGTGTCGGTTTTCTCTGTCCCTTCTGTCTCTCTCTCTTTGTGTACAGATTTTGCACATCCTTCAGTCAAACTGAGGCCATAACAGTGTGGTTCATGTCTTCAAGTAGCTTGAAAATCCCTGTTCACAATTCCAATTTGTAAAAACACAAAAAAACTATAAAGTACAGCCTTGAGACAGTTTTTCAGTGAGCCACACATTTTAAACCATTGTTTAGTTTCCTGGGTTTTTTTTTAAACATACGTTCCCATGATTTAATTCAACCCAGTTTCATTTATACAGAGTCAAATCCCAACTACAGTCACCTCAAGGTGCTTTATAAAGACCCTACATACACAAACAACAATCAGACAACAAAGCAAGCCCTTGTCAACAGTGGGGAGGAAAAACTCCCTTTTAATAGGAAGAACGCTTCAACAGAACCAGGCTTATGGAAGGGCAGCCATCTACTGTGGCTGTAGCTCAGGCGGTAGAGCAGGTCATCTACTGATTGGAAGGTTGGTGGTTCGATTCCTGGCTTCCCCTGGTCTGCATGCCAAATATCCTTGGGCAAGATACTAACCCCAAATTGCTCTCCGATGCATCCATCGGAGTATGAATGTGTGTGAATGTACATTAGTTTGCACTTGAGTTTAGAAGTGCTTGTATGAGTGGGTGTGAATGGGTGAATGCACAAGTTGTGTAAAGCGCTTTGAGTGCTCAGAAGAGTAGAAAAGTGCTATATAAGAACCAGTCCATTTACCATTTACCATACTGTAAGGGGGGGACAGAACAAAAAATACACTGTGGACAAGCAGATAAATATGCCTTATTTAGTAGTTATGGTAACGATTTACCATATATGCAGATAACAAGGACATTTATGTGCAAGCTATCTCTACCTAGAAAACATGGTTGAAATCTCTATATTATCTCCCTGTTATGCATCGATGTCCTTTCCACATCAGATTGTCTCTACAAAGTGAGAAATGTACATCAAATAATCCCAAAGAAGCAATTAAACATATTTGTCTTTTACTTTCTTTTGCCAGAAAGTCTAAAAAGGACATCTAGGAGTACTGATGTTGGCGTGTTTTCTAAAATCTTTGGAATTATTTTTCAACCATGACTAGAGATCCAGAAAAACCCACCAGTGGGTGGATATTCAACGTTGAAATGTTTGCAAAAATGTCTACAGAAATGATTAAATACAGGAACAGGAGAATTATAGATGCACTCAATAACAGTTCACATACAGTATCAAAACCTGGTGGGAACCACTGCATCAGCGCAAACTGCACAACCTCTATAAGCAAACACTGAAAATAATGGACAAAAACATTCTAACTCTCAACACTATAATAGCAAAATAGTTACAAAGTATATTTCTAAATTTTTTGTAACATGTCTAACTTTTGTTTAATGTACAGGATTATCCAGAATTGGAGTAATTGGAATGTCTCAGTTTTGTTATGAAATTGTTCTCCCAAGATCTGGCAATCAGCCATTCTACTGAAACATTTACCCCCCACCCCCAAAAAGAAATTTAAAAAGTCGATTTTGCCTTTCTTCCAAATATGGTTAGAGTTATCACCTATGATGTCTTAGTAGCACTCAAAAGGTTAACACAGTGATTACTAGAGATCGTGTAACTTAACTTATAAATTATAAATTATTATAAATTATTATAAATGAATGTTTAGAGAAAAATATCAATGGAAAATGCGGCACTAAAACAGTGTTGAAAGAGTTGCTATGAAAAGCAGCCATGATGGTGCTAAAAATATTTGTGTGATTGAAGTGAGTCCAGGTCACGAAATCTTAGCTCGATTTGTAGCCGATCATATAGAAGAGGCCTGTGAAAGACTCCAGATAGAGACATGAATCCTGTCTCTTAGTACCTCTGTGCCCTTGCACACAAACACACCTAATATGTCTATCGCAGTAGATTTACTCCCACCTGATATAAAACCACAGACCTTTCCAGCTACGGCTGACCTCCTGCTGAATTTCTCCAAGCAGATGTTCTTGAACTCTCACAGCACATAGGCAGGATGATGCCTTATAATTATAGATATAAACAGATTGTGCACATGGTTTAACCTGCCATGGGTGATAAATTGCAGCCCGGTCTTGCTGTATAAACTGCCAATGCCAGAATAGAGTCCTCTTGGCTACAGAGGGTCAGCTGCAAGAGGAGGATTTAATGAGGAGGGCCACCCAAACAGTCTGGGTGTCCATCTGTTTGCTCTCTCTGCTTTTACATGTCACACATCTTGTGAAGGCGGCAGCAGCGCTGGACCAGCGGGGCGGCCCAGAAAGGTGTAAATGCATCACCAAAAAGTGCACTTTCACTGAAAATGGGAAGAGTAAAAAAACAAACGAAAACCTTTCAAGACTAAAACAAGAAGATCAAGACCTTTAAAAGTCAGGTACCAAAAACCCCCCACCATTTTTACACTGACAAGGTTGCCAGCATACCTGTTGACCATGGAGGCTTTATTTGTTGTATACTCTATGTATTGTGTGCACACATGCAGTGTCTGTTTGTAGGTAGAGAAGAGAAAAGCAGTTTAAATGGTTTTATGAGTTTTAGTGTGGGGAACATTGTGATTGAGGGGTTTGAATTTAAGCAGAAAACTACAAATAATTAAATTATCAAGAAAAACATTTTGATTTTTGTTCAAGGATCACATTTTCACTAACAGTTAAACATTCCCCAGCATTCAGGACTACTGCTGTGTAATGATTTAACTGAAAAACTGTAACTAGGTATAACAGCTTACTTGCTTCAAGAATATTGACCATTATAAATAATTACCAACAACTCTCATTCAACAATAAACATAGGGAAAAGACTCCTACAACCAGCTGTAGGCAACAAGCCCAGCTTAACTTTGGTTAATATTTTGGCACACTTGGGTTGTGTTCTGATAAGTGTCATAATGTCTTACAGATAGGTCTTTGTGTGCCCCCCAGACACTGCTTATACTTAAACTCTATCCTTTTTTTTTTATCACTGTAGATCAAAGAATAATCAAATATCTAGATTTGTAGCTAATAGTTAACAGTTTACGCTACAGTTAGAATTAGTCTTGAATCACTAGCCCTATGTATTTGCATGAAAACAGAATTTAGTCATAGTTTGAACTGGTCTGACCAAGAATTGGATGTTGAAAAGTGTCCCGTGAATGTCAGTCACATCACTCAGCTGGGAGGAGTGGCTGATTTTCTAGAGTAAATTGTCTATTGATGAGAACCACAGATAGTATAAAAGATGGACCTATCCATTGCGACTTCACCCGGTGATTTTTAACTCTACATTCTGAATCTTCAGCATTAACCATGTTAATGTTGTTTTTTCTCTGGAGCCAAAAGTCACATTATATGGATGACAGGGTGCAGCGCTAAGTAATCAGTTAAGGCTTGCTAGCACCTGTCAGTGTTAATGTGTTGCAAACCTGTCAGTTAACACAGCCACAACCCTAACTCGGTTAATATGTGCTATAAAGAAAATTACTCTGCTCAGAGCTGTTATGAAGGAAGAAAATATCTAAAGAGACCAAAACCACTGTTAATACCAGCTTTGAATTAAAAGTTCATTTATGTTGTAAAGCTTAATATTGGAGTCTTATGGGAATTGACTCCCTTTTGGAGCAAGCCTCAAGTCACAGCTAGAGAAACTGCCTCTATGAATTGGACTTGTTTTTGCAGCAGTTCCCACAGCTGGTCGATTGGACTGAAGTCTGGGGTTTTTGGAGGACAAGTCAACGCCTCAAATTTGTTGTTGTGCTCCTCAAACCAATTCTGAACTATTTTTGCTTCGTGGCAGGGTGCATTACCCTGCTAAAAGAAGCCACAGCCATCTGGGAATGATGTACATGGTCTACAACAATGCTTAGATAGGTGTTATGTGTCATAGTAACATCCACATCAGTGGCAGGACCCAAGGCTTCCCAGCAGAACATTGACCAAATCATCACACTGCCTCTCCTGGCTTTCCTTCTTTCCATAGTGCATCCTGGTGCCAGGTGTTCCCCAGGTAAGCGACACACAGGTATCTGGTCATTTATTGGAACCAACATTCATTTTTCAGGCAGTTTGACCCTGTCACCACTGTTCCTTTCACTTTTGGTAGTTACGGACCATTGCAGACAGGAAACCCCCCCCAAGGGCTGCAGTTTTGGAGTTGTGCTGACCCAGTTGTCTAACCATCACAGTCTGTCCTTGACCAACTCCCTCGAATCCTTACCTTTGCCCAGTTTTCCTGCTTCTAACACATTCTCCTCACTTTTGAGGAGAAAATGTTCACTTGCTCCCTACTGTATCCCACCCACTAACAGGTGCCATGACAAAGAGATAATCAGTGTTATTCACTTCACCTGTTATTGGTCATAATGTTATGCCCGATCGGTGTATTACCATAACCAGCATACAAATTTAAATAAAATGTCCTACTCGCAGTGACGGGTTCAGCGAGTTCGAAGGCATATGCACACATGATTGCAATTCACTGGCACGACCATTTATTTTTGTTTGTTTGTTTGCCAGCTGGCACGGGGATCTTATAATATATACTAATCACAATCGGCCTGCAAATCTAATATTGCTTTTTTGCATGAAAGCCTGACAGAAATCAACACATTCTGTTACAACCTGAACCTTCCCCAAATATTTGATTTGTTCAGCTATTCGAGGTTTTAACATCTGAGAGTCATTTCTCGACAGACGGTGATTCTTCACTTTTCCACGTTGTTAACAGATGTCTTTTCACAATAATGAGACAGTTCGGCAGTCTGTTTGTTTATGTGAGGAGAAAAAAAGAGCACCAAAAGTTAAACAGCAAACAGTATTTCATAAGAACAACTGAGTGAAGAGGGAAATGAGCGACTGTGATAATAATTAATTGTGTATGTGTGTACATTTGGGCAGCATCATCATTAAGGGGTTATTCTTTAAGTATTTTCTGCAATATACTAGAGATGTTAAAAATTGAATTTCCAACAGTATTTCATGAGAAAGAGCAAAGAAACAACAAATAAGGAAATGATTTTAGACTAATCAGAGCAGCCACTGCTTGTCTTGATGACACCTTAAACTGATGCACATAAACTGATCATAACCAGCTTCATGAGGTTGTCACCTGAGCCCCTGGAGAGTTACCAGGCAAGCCTCGTCAATATGACTTTTGTATTTGAACTTGTCAGTAGTATTAGCACAAAGCAAACAGCTCTATTCGACTATTCATATTATGACAAAAACTGCTAAAAAAGTCAAGAGAAACAAGAGACACTGTTGCTTTAGAAGATTCAGTCAATGCAAAGAAATATCAATAACTTTAATAGTGAAGCTGTCTCACTACTAGAAAGGATGACCAAGACTTTCCTCTGCTTTAAGGAATAAAAATATTACTCACCATCCTCTCAGATGAGAGCCCACATCAATGCTTGCCAGAGTTCAAGTAGCAGACACAACTCAACAGCAACTGTTGGGAGGAGACAGTGTGAAACAGGCCTTCATGGTTGAACCGCTCCTAAGAAACCACTACTGAGGAAGACCAACATGAGGAAGACAACTTCTTGAGCCAAGAAAGACAAGAAACGGCTGTTCGACTAGTGGAAATCTGGACTTCGATATGATGAGTCTACAGCATTATGTCAGACTTTTGCTTCCAGTTACCTCGTCTCTCTGAGATATAGAGAAGAAAAAAAGCTGGAGAGATGGTTCCGACCGTAAACGAGGAGGAGGTGAGTGTGTATGTGTTTACTGAGAACTCAAGGCCAGACTAAAAATGTCATTGCTACAAGAATGAACACAACATTCAGGAGTGACGCGCCATCCCGTCTAATTTGAGCGTAGTTGGTCTAACAGGTTTCGACATCATACAGACGGCATATAAAAGATGTTGCCATTGGTTGGTGAAGGTATTAAACCTCTCACTGAATTTTTTCATCCTTCACAATCTTGGTGTCTTGAAACAGAGCGTGACGACACAAGGGCGGATCTGACAAAACAAAACACTGAACACACACAAGGTAGCCACACCCCTGCTTCAGTCTTTATTTTTTAACTCTAATGGGGACCATCATTTAAACTCATCAAGAAAATGTTTCCCGAGGACACAGACCAAGGGAGCCAAAATGTAATTTTCCCATAGACTTGCATGCAAATAGACGTTTTGCCACCATGGGAATCGTCCCCTGCTGGCCATTTGTAAGAGAGCAAGTGTTTTCTAATGACTTCTCTTTTCAGACGTGGAAATTACATTGTTGTTGTTTTGTTAAATATACAATATATACCCAAAGCACACCTCCAGGGTACATTGTTTTCACTGAGAAACAGAGAATTAGACGGTAGAACAACATTCACAATCACCCAAGTCCAAACTGCAGACTTAAGGAAAAGCGACCAACATGTTCCAGCAAAGCAGAAGGGTGAGGGGGCTTCTTTTGGGAACATGAAATTTCATGTTTCACTTATTTTACTTTATTTACAGCTTTTTCACCAATGAAATAAATCCAGATGTTTCATTTTATAGTTCTGATGTCTTCAGTACTCAAGATGAAACTACTTTTGGCTGCTCTCTTATTTCCCAAGGGTTCAACACGGCAGATGGATCCGCATGTTGATTTGGCACAGATTTCACACTGACACAACTCTCCCGAGCTTGGCACTAGGGGTACACTAACTTGAGGCCCTTAAAGCTTGGTTTGTGCCTCCTCCTGGACTCAAATCAGGGATATGTTACCAGCCACACCACGAAAGAAAGTGAAAACAATGAAAAGCCATTAAACGAGACGGTATATCTGAAATCTGACAAGTAATGTATGTATAGGTAATGTATAGTTCTCTAGACTGACAAAGCCCCAAGTATTTTGACTGTTATCAAAACCAAGAATGTAATTATAATGAGTACAAAAACATAGATTACATATAGACTGGAGCAAACATATTCTATACCCTACGCTGGTGTCTGTATTCTGTACATAAATCCGAGTTTAATCACTGGAGTTGTCTGTTTTTCCTCAGAAATCTCTTTGATGCCTCACTTATCAAATTCCCTGAAAACCAACTGCACAAAATATGCAAACATCTTTCTTTACTCTAGCTCTGTTATGGTATTATCAGGCATTATGGGTATTTCCTGAAAATTGGGGGCTCGCCGTACGTGAAAATGATTCCAGTATATATACAAAGCCACATTATGCACTCACGAAAACCTCCATCACCTTGAATGACCGTTATGGCAGGAGAAACACATTGAGATACTGACCTAGAACTTCAAAAAAGCAAAGGATACCGCAATGAACACACATAATGGCAAAAAATTGATCTGCCGCATTCTTCTCGAAAACAGAAACGGAAGTTGTTTATGATTTTCAGAGGCGTCTGTGGTTTGTCCAACAATTCTCTTGCAGCAATCTCCACCGGCAGCGTGATGAAAACATTCTGTTCGAATCAAGCGGCTGACAACATTGTCTGGTCTTTATTAACAGTCTGAGGATCGCCTGTGTAGTCAGACCAACGCGCGCCTCCTCATCTAATATTCGGCCAGAGGTTGTATGACATTCCTCGGGGCATGTGCCTGACATTTGGAAGTAGACTCTTATAGATAGAGTAATAATGTCACAGGGGCTGTGGGTGTATTTTTGTCTGGAAAACACAGTGAATGAAGAAGACAGGCAGGCATTGTCTAATGTGGAGAATGATTTAATTTGCAGAGACAGACGGCGGAGAGACGGGAAGAATGTTTAACTTTTTTCCAACTGCAAATGATTGTCTGTACATTAATTGAGGAATCGCCTGAGGAACGTGCAAACAAGTCATAGAGGCTGTAAAGTAAACCCTGCGCAATTAACTTTGTGGTTGTTCTGACATTAAAATTAAGTTTGCTTTTACAACAGCTAATCTTGTGTCTGCTTTGTGCTACAGCACGAGGCCTACTGAACTATAGTGAACAAGTAGAATCCAAATATCCTTGTAGCTTTCTTCTTTGTCAGCTGACCTTGTGTTTGAGTGTGCGTCACACAGTCATCTTCATCCACGCATTTTCCTAAACACTTATTCAGTTAGGGCTGCAGGGAGGCTGTTGTGAAAAGGCAGGGTTCACAGTGGATGGGTTGCCAGTCCATCACAGACGCTAATTCCTCAGTCACACACATCTAGAAATCAGTTGGAACCCCACTGGCAACCACAGGTCATTAGAGAAAGGTGTATTTTTCAACCTTTTGGGGAGTTGTTTCTGGACTTTGCTAAGTCAAATCAGTGTTGCACCAAAAACCTACTAGTAGATTGCCATGGTTGGCCCTGGTAAGACGTGGAGTTGTCTGGAAACACTCAAGATTAGTGAATCTTTAAAAAGTGCGACACAAACTGGAAACAGAGAAGTTTCACCTTCAAAGTAAAAGATGTGCCTTACTGCTGCAACTTTTACTTTGGAGACAAATGTTCTCCTTTCCAGACAGTTCAGCGCTTGTAATCAAAGCAACCGCAAGGAGGTTTTTAGTGCAGTGCTACATGTTTCCTGGTGACCAGTTTCATCTAGCAACTGGCAGCAACTTCCAGCTACCGCTTGCCAACCAGTTGGAGAATACACATCTTTCTCAAGTGACCTGTGGTTGTCAGGTTACAGTGAGTTTCGCCTTGAACAACCACTCACAACCCTGCTAAGGAAAAACCCGTCATTTTTCCTCAGGAGAAAAGGTTGGCTGTTGTTGTGATCTCGACAAAGCATGGGCACTGAGCTCGTGATCCAGAAAGCAGGAAGGAAAAAAACATAACGGTAAATATGCACATGAGTTAAAATGTGATTCAACCACGTGTGGCATAAAATAAAAAGTTTGGTAGCCCTGAGAGTCATTTTCGTAACAAAATATTAAGGGCAGTCAAAAACTCACAGACTAGCAGTAAGTTGATTTTCACATGAGATTTGCTGTTGTAAAAACGAACTAGTCGCTCACTGCTGAACCCACACAGGCAACACGTGGAAAACTCAATACCTTCATGCACCGTTGGACAAGATTTATTTCTCACTTTTGTGTTTTCCCATAGATGTAACAGTACCGAAGCAGCGAGACTGGTGCAGTGCAGCATGACGGTGCGTGTGTTGCATCTGACTATGCATGTTCTTGTAGTTCTTGGTGGGTGTTCCTGTGTTTATCCCGTACAGGTACTTTAAGTTTGTATGTGCGCGTGTGTGTGTGTGTATGTGCATATAGGGCTGTTTGTCTTTGTGTATCTGTGTATTGTACACAGAAAGTGTAACGGATAAAAATGTGCACATGTTGCTGTCGGTGGCATTTGATGGATGGGGTGGAACACCGTTTATTGACACAACACCTTCATGTTTCACAAAACCATCAGTCATACAGAATGCCCATCTGCTACTCTAGGCCAGCAAGACCACCGATTCACTCTCTCTCTCTCACACACACACACACACACACACACACACACACACACACACACACAGCTGCTGAATGTTTTTATACATTTTCTCCCAGTAGTCATGACCTTCACCAATTTCCCAAATCTGCTAGCAGAAGATGCAGCGGAGAGATTTTCACAATGGAGCCCATTCAGAGTAAAGAATACATGTCAGTATTTCAAAAGGACACTTCCTGTTATTATCACCGTATCACAGTCTTCCAAGACCTTAAAATGCCAAGAGTATATCTTGACAAAAACAGTCATTTCTGGAATATTGAGTAAAGTCTCCCTTGACTTCACCGTATAAGAGATGCCAGCATGTCAGCCGCCATACTCTTTTCTCCCTGCCGTGCCTTTTTGTTCACTTTAAAGCTGCACTTAATAGTGTTTACATGTGATCAATAGCTCAGATGTCTCAATGTAATGTGGAAACGGTGGATCGCAGTGTCAAACCCACTTATTTCCATTTATCGCCAGATCATATTAGCGAAAACAGCATTCTGTCATTTCACTGCTGGTTTTTTGGCCTATTTTTCTTTGACTCCCAATATACTGTGATAAAAGATGGATGCACACGCCGCTCATTGGCTTTGGACTCCTCATTTTAAAGCCTTACGGTTCATAAGTTTTTGAAATCATATTTAGAAAACGGGACTAAGTGTTATGTGATCGGCTAATGCTCACCTCATGACCTGTAATCATAAACTGTACAGATGCCCAGCGTTTACCCAGTGTTTTGGGTTTGTTCTGTATTTTTTTGAGTTTCTTATGTTAGGTTTGTCATTATAAGCTCTTGTGTCATTCTTATTTGGGGTTTTTAGTTAGCCATGATTACTGTGTCTCCTTGGTTTTGTATTCTGTTTCTTGTCTGTCGTGTGTTTTAGGGCTGTGTATTCAAGCTTGTGTTGTCATGGCTACATCTCCACGTTTCCTGTAGTCTGGTGTGTTCTTGTTCATTGTGACTTTCCCCATAGCGTCATTAGCTTCATGTGTGTCAGCTGTTTCCTCATGTGTTCTCACTTCCCCTGATTACCCCTTGTGTGTATTTAGTCTGCGTGTTTCTGTTCACTCATTGTCAGGTCGTCTGTTATAGTCTTCACAGTTATCATAGTTGTCATAGTTTTTCATAGTTTCATGTTTGCGACTGCCCTCAGCCACAATAAAGCTCGTTTGTTTTGTTCTACCTGCAACTCCTCTCTCCACATCTGCTTCTGGGTCCTTTTCACAACACATCGGCGTACCCCGCCGTGACATGGGCTGTAGCACACAGCAAGTCGTATTATTTAACACAATTCCATTATTAATGACCAGAAAAAGAAACAGTCAGTTCAGTACCTCTAGTCAGTGAAGATGACACCTAAAAGGTACCGATCACTCACTGATCAATCTACACCACGATAGATTTTTTTACAAAGAGAGAAAACATCCATCAAAATCATCTTTTTTTGAAACATGTTTTAATGCAGTACAGTTGAGAGCTTTTACATGTGAGTCTAAAGCTGGGCTTACACTGTGCGACATTTTGAGCCAATTTTTCAGTCGTGCGACCGTTTTGGTGATCGGCCCGAGTTTGGCCTTCATCGTGTGTCGTGCATCGTGTAGTATACGTGGGGTAACGAGAAGCGATTAACACCTCACGACCAGCTCTCGATCATCAATCGCTTGGTCGTGAGAAAATCAAACCTGTTTGAAATCCTGTCGGCCGTCGTGAGGGTGTCACCGCAGCTTCTCACACTGCGCACGCGCAAACACAGAAATGAAAGTGAAAAGACGGAGCAGCACGGCAGTGCAGCGTGTGATCTGGACACAAGAGATGGAAGCACAACTTGTAGAACTTTGGCGAGCTCATCAGAGCCTTTTCGATGTGGCCTCACAAAACTATCACGACCACAACAACCGTGAAAAT
>VUQG01016204.1:28838-42561 GCA_015106755.1 Etia nguti | reverse complement strand
TCCGTGGGATGTTCAAGGCTTGGGAAATCTTTTTGTAGCCTAAGCCTGCTTTAAATTTCTCAATAACTTTATCCCTGACCTGTCTGGTGTGTTCTTTGGACTTCATGGTGTTGTTGCTCCCAATATTCTCTTAGACAACCTATGAGGCTGTCACAGAGCAGCTGTATTTGTACTGACATTAGATTACACACAGGTGCACTCTATTTAGTCATTAGCACTCATCAGGCAATGTCTATGAGCAACTGACTGCACTCAGACCAAAGGGGGCTGAATAATTACGCACACCCCACTTTGCAGTTATTTATTTGTAAAAAATGTGGAATCATCTATGAATTTCGTTCCACTTCTCAAGTGTACACTACTTTGTATTGGTCTTTCACGTGGAATTCCAATAAAATTGATTCATGTTTGTGGCTGTAATGTGACAAAATGTGGAAAAGTTCAAGGGGGCCGAATACTTTTGCAAGCCACTGTATAAATGTCCAAAAATGGTTGACTCTTTGCACTCCAAAAGGTGCGAGTGGTCAGGAAGCACGCTTCTTCACATTCTCGAGCAGTATCATTGTGACCCATATAGTTTGTCTTTGATGCACAGGAGTAAAAAAACAACTGAACTTCCATCACCTCCTAGAGCTAGTAGATGTTTGTTGTATTGGTCACAGAGTGTCAACCACTCTTTTAAATCAGTTTCCCATTTCCGTTAAACATCTAAAAAAATGTACCGTTGCTATTTTTAAGACAGGTTAGAAATGATCATTTTGATGAAGAAAACACTTCTGTTTCTTGTGTGTAGCTGCTCTGCCTCAAACCCTTCATCTGCATTTTCATGAAACTATGGAAAGACAGAAAAATCCACATAATCAGAGAAGCAGAGGTGCTGAGTTGTACCTTGCTGGTCTCCAACATGCTGAACATGAGCGGGATGCCCATGGAGAGAAGCCCGGGGCTGTAGTCCTCCGTCCTGATAGAGGCGAACTCTGTCAGGAGGGAAATGATGACATCATCCCTACACAGCTGTTGGGCTCTGAGCAGAGACTCTAACCAGATGTGCAGCCTCCAGGGGACACCTGGAAAGATCAGCGAGATGGAACAAGGGAACGTGTTTGAGGTCTATTTGCAATTGGAGCCAGAAGCAACATGCTGTTAAACTACTCTCTGTTTTTCCTACTGCTCTCTGGATCACTGCTCATCAAAGCCAAAGGAAATAAGAAGCTGCAGGCAGGTGATTGCAAATTTTCCTTTTATAAAGACACTTTCGATGCAATATATGGAAAACCACCAAGTTTCCTGGCATCACACAAAGTTTGGATTTAGAATAGTGATAAATACACGTTGAATGCTTTTGTTAGTTCATTCAGTTTATTTGACTTTCCCTTTTTTGAAAGCAGAGAGCTTACATGTAGTTCATCACATCCTACCTGACTATAAAAGAAAAGGTTATAAATTGAAACTTGTGACTTGGAGAATTATTAAACCGATAAGTATATAAAAATACTAGATAATGGTTTTAAACGCTCACTGTTCTTACATGTTTTCTTTGTTTTCCAGATTGTTCTATATGTTGACACACCCTCCTGTCAGATTATAATAACTTTGTCAAGCAGTGAACACTTGAGGTAGATTTTTATGTCCCAACAATGAGCTTCATAAGTACAACTATGTGCCTGGTTTTTGGTACTGTGCTAGGGCATGCACTAGGCTGATAGTTTAAATGTGTTCACTTCACTGGTGCTCCACTTTAGTTTCCTATCAGAGACGTGTTTTTTTAATGAACTAATTTTTCAATCAATTTGAAGTGTAACAAATAAGGTGTTATTGGGCTTATTATGAAGCTCATGATGAATCTCTGTCTGATATTCATGGATATTTTCATCCTGAGCTTTGTAATAAAGTACTGTAAATCTCAGAATTTGCTCTCTTCTGATTTCTTCAGGATGCAGAAGGCTGAATTAAATTTGGTTTTTATCTGTCACAAGTTGAAAATAAATTACGCACATTTCAAAATTATACCAGGAGCCTGCAGTGTGCATATGTATATGTATATTACTTTTGATCTAAAAGTCGATTAACCCAGTTCCTCAGTTTGACATCATGTGCTTACCCATTTCTCTGAGCTCCATGGTGACGTCCAGGAAGCCGTGCTCAGCGCTGTAGTAGGCTGCCTGCTGCAGGGCTTTCATCCTGTCCTTACACAAACTCAGAACAATGCTTGGACAGTCAGGAGCTAGAGGCTGTGTTGAAATTTTTACTTCCTCTTCCTCCTCATCCTCCACTCCTTCAGCCAGGATCTCTTTCAGAGAGAGGATGTCCTCCTTCCTGTGCTGTGGCTGCTGCAGAAGCCTCCTAACGATGTTCCTGGGGGTGGAAAGGGCAAATGTGTTGCTATGTATGTGTGAAAGGGCAAGGTAAAACAGGAACTGGAAAATGTGGAACTTTTTAAGTCTCACCTGTGCCCATGTGCTGCTGCATAGCTAAAGCAGTTCATGTCTTCATACAGCGGTGAATTCCCATGATGGACTTTGATCAGAGGGTCTGCTCCATGAGCAAGCAGCAGGCTAACCATGTCATAGTAACCTGAGAAGATCAGATGTTCTATTGGTGGATCCATCCGAAACAAATACATACACTGACACACATACACACGCAGTAGTGGTTTTTGATATGGGCGACATGGGTGGTTGCCCAGGGCGGCATCGTTGTGGGGGGCGGCATCATGGCATCGGCAAAAAAAAAAAGTTGCTCGCACCCATGCTGCCCATGCCAGCGCATTTTGGGGATTGCATGTGCACCGATCAGTTTTCTATTGCCCATTTGCAGGGAGTAAAAGCGCCCTCAATTTACGAGGTACATAAGGTACATAAAACCATATTTCACCATCTTACATATTTCACCATCTTACAATGCTGTGATTGCAGCCATTCCCCAACTCTCTGTGAATGGTACTCATGGCCATTGATCAATGGTCTGTGATCAATGGTCTTTGGTCTTTGTTGTTGATCAGTGGTCATGAGAATTTGCATATTAATGATCAAGGAACTGACCTCACAGCCCATTGTTCCTTCCGTGGTGCTAGTTTCAGTCATTATGCAAATGTACTGTTTATACGTTTGGGGAAAGCCTGCAGTCAGCTGAGACTGAAAAAGTCACTTGGATGAGTGATGAAACGTTTCTCCCACTGAAAACGCTACGTCCAGATGAACAGAATCAACCTTTGGGGGTTCTGTTTACGTTTGTTGTCGCCCAGGGCACCAAACAGGCCAGGACCGCCCCTGTACACACGTGTGCACACACTCTTTCAATATGTCACCAAGTACCTCATCTGGCCCCTTACAGAGCCAAAACTGGTAGCGCTGTCAGTATACAAGTCATTATTCTCCTAAAAGATCCACCAATACAAATTGTTTTTACCAAATAGTGCAACCACACGAAAACCTCAAAATAGATATTATATTGTAACCAGTTTTTATTTACACCATTGTAATTTATTCCTATTAAGAATGTGTTTCTGAAAAAAAAAAAAGTTTGGTTTGGTAAAGCTGCAGTTTTGTCAGTTAACTTCTGATTAAGGGACTGATTACACACACTAAAATGTTCAGCAGCATGATACCTGCCGCAGCAGCTAGCTGCAGTGGTGTCTCAGCTGAGCTCTCCTGACTGTCCAGCAAGGCTCCACCCTCCACGTCTGCGCCAGCCTCCAAAAGCAGCTGTCAGCATGAGAAACACGATACTGTGAGAGCCTCATTCAGTCAGACCACTGCAGCAATTAAAATACTAATATAAAATATATATATATATCAAGTCCAGTGAAATGTCCTTCCGCTAATAGAGTTTGTTTGAAGGACTCACCTGAGCCACGGACAGGTGACTGTGAAGCACAGCAAATGTTAAGGCCACCCAGTGCCGACTGCCTGGGGAAACAGATGGATGTTTGGCAGAGCTGCCAGGGACCTGAACATAAAACACACATACTTCACAACCTGTTGTTATGTAATGAGGTTTTACCTACACCATCAGCGTCAACAACAGTGTTGTTTACCTGCATGTGCAGGTGAGCTCCGGCTTCAATGAGCATCTGCACTAGTGCCTCATCTCCCGCTGCTGAGGCGTACATTAGAGGGGTCATTCCCTGCAAGAACACATAGTAGGTTTTGTCTCTTTTTATTTACGCACATAATTTAGATACAAGATAATACAATGGGAAACACATCAGGAGACAAGTATGTACACATAATATGTAAAATGTATTTACGATTTTTAAAATGTTCATGATTTTGCATAGTGAAAATAAATACAGTTGTATCTCATTATTACTGGTAGAGTCAGCTAAAATTAGCAGATCACATGTAAAAACACTATTTGCTGTACATAATAATTTTAATTGTGCAATAATGATTATACACCACTGGACAATAAATTTCAATACAGTAGATGTCTTTCTGAAAGGGTTGTAACAAACTTTAAGGAAGTGATACCGCCACTGTTATCTTCTTCAATCCATGCGCCAAGACGATGCAGCTACCTGCAATGCAGCTACCTAAACTCTACTACCACAGAGGTCCTTTATCTTGTTATTACGGTTACTGTTATCTAGCATATGACCCTAGATAATGTGACTACTCTGAAAAAGAAGGCAACAAATCAGAGACACTTGACTCTCTTTTATAACTAACAAACATGCAGCTTAAAACAGAGGGGGAAACAGGGGAAATAGTCAGAAAAAGGTTAGTAAATCCATCCATCCATCCATCTTCTTCCGCTTATCCAGGGCCTTATCCAGCAGCCTAAACAGAGAAGCCCAGATCTCCCTCTCCCCAGCCACCTCCTCCAACTTATCCGGGGGAACACCAAGGCGTTCCCAGGCCAGCCGAGACATCACACTAGTCCAGCGTGTCCTGGGTCTGCCCCGGGGCCTTCTCCCGGTGGGACATGCCCAAGACCAAGAATGGTTAGTAAATCTATAAAATCTATTTTAAAAAAGAGCTGAGAGCTGAGACATCATCATGTCACTGTAAAATTAAGAATCCCAGGTTTCTTTTAAGCACTCTGTAGTCAGACTGACAAAGAGTCAGAGCTTTGTTGAACCATTTATTCCTTTAACCTTAACTAGCAATAACTTTATTAATTTCTTCACTAATAAAATTGTAACCATTAGAAAACAAATTATTCATAGCTGTCCCACAGATGTTCCATTAAGTACAAATACTTTAACAACTGCTGATATGAGACGCTCTCTCCTATGAATCTTTCTGGCTTTCTATATATATATTTACAAAGGTGAGTTGAACTGAGATGAAGTGCTTGTTATCACATTTGTACAGCAGAGCTCTTCTGACTTTATTCTGAGTGGCTGAGTGGAGTCTTCTCAGTAAATTTTTAAGCAGTTTATAAAATACATTTTAAACTTATAAACCATCAACCTAGTATTTGTTCCAGTCACTGAAAAACAATTGCACTCACCTGATCGTCTATAGTGTTGACACCTTCAGCTCCTAGAAGCCGGGTGGCATGATGGACCATGTCTGCTCGGCCACACGAGAGCATCCTGAATCCTAAATCCAACTGGAATTTAGCTGAAGCAATCTCTGCATCCAGACATTTAAACAGCTGGAAACAGCACTGTGGCCTGCAGAGTAACACAGTAAAAAATGGGTCATATCAATTTAACTATTATCTGCACAGCATTTTATGCCCATAGAGAACATCCACCTTCATCCACCTATTAGAGGACTAGATGGTGCTCATACTGATATCCGTACAGCACACAGTTATTAACCTCAGTTGTTTTGATGTTTAGGATTCCTGAATGGACGCTTGATATTATTTTCTTTTTTGTTGTCACTAGGCAGTCATTCTGTACCTGGAGGATCTAAGACATCCTTCCAATACAGTCTAGAAGTTGAAAAGGTTGAATAATGCACCAGTAATCAGACAGGTTGGTAATAAGTCAACTCCTACTTTGACAGTATACACAATCAGTGGCTTTGTTCTTTGGTGTCCTACCTCAGCTGCCTGGGTTCACAGTCTAGTCCTGGCAAAAGCTGTCTGGCCGCCTGTCTGACATCATCACTTTCAACCAATAGGCCACGGCGATGTTCAGCGTGCACCACGGCAACACGGATCCACTCCATAAGAGGAGGGAGGAGCAGGAATGGCCTGAATAAAGATTAACATAAGACATTATAGAGGTTGGAAGAGACACACACACACACACACACACACACACACACACACACACACACACACACACACACACACACGAAATGAACCAGTACATAGAAATTTAAACTGTTAATCTAACCTGAGCCAGAGGACTGAATGTAAAGTCAGTTTTTCTGCCTTCTTTTGCACTAGACTAGTTTGCATTTCAGTAGTGTCGTTAAATTCTTCAATTTTTCAGTTTAATGCACTGCATCACTTGGTGAACTGATGCAAGCATGACTAAAAAAGGAATAAAATGTATAAAGGTTATAGATTTTTTTTGAATCGGGGAGTAAAATAAGCAGTTTACTTCCAAAAAGTCTACATATGAAGGTTTGGGTAGATCCACTGTCATCCGCCAGGCACATGTAATAGGACATACTGTTGAAATTTTTTTTAAATAAAATTATCTCAAGCTTTGTGCAAATGGATGGCCCATTAAATGTTCTTAGATCATTTCTATTTAAAGAAATGTAGCTTATTATATTATGGAGTTGTTTTAATAGTCTGACCCACTTGAGGTCATATCTGACTGTATGTGCTACAAAATGAGTTCGACACTCCTGATCCAATATAACATTAAATGACAATTAATGGAACTGTTTATAATTAACCACAAACTATGTTACCTAATGTGAGTTTATCATGTTAAAAAGATGGCAGATTAACAGAAACAGTCTGTTTTTATTTAAAAAATGACAGATTAAACAAGTAAAAGTGGCAGGTTTGATCAAAATGGTGCAAAAAGAAAAGTATTCTTCTGAAAAATGTTGCAGTATTCTTGTCCTAAGAAATAAAGATATTAGTGAGGAAAAAACAAAACAAAACAAAACAAAAAAAGAAACCAAAACTGATTTCACACACCTGTGTGTACTACTCCCTCCACCAAATTGTGCAAACTGGCTCTAACCAGAAAAGACAAAAACAAAGAGACACTCCAAGTGCACAACTGAGCAAGAGGAAAAATAGGCAACATCTGCAGAGGCTTCACAGGTCCTCATTAAATAATACCTGTAAGAGGCAGAGTGCACTAGATTATGAAAGGAGTAGTACATGTGGTTGCATGAAAAGTTTCTAATCCTAAAAAAAATCAAAAACGATTTATAATATCCTTAATCTTCCAATGACATTTAACCCATAAGCATCATATTGTGCTGGGCAGTAGAGGAAGTAGTGCACATGTTTGTATAAAAAGTTGTTGCAGTTTTATCTAGCTTAAGATTTCCAAAAAGATGTTGATGAGTGGTTGCTTTGTTTCCTCATGACAAAGTTTAAATCTCTTTCTGCCATCCAGGGTTCAAACTTCCACATCTCGAGGCGAGAGCGTCATGGAAATGTGTTTAAGACCCACCTCCTGGGGAAGCCGGTCATCAGGGTGACGGGCGCAGAAAACATCCGCAAGATCCTGCTGGGGGAACACAGCCTGGTGTGCACCCAGTGGCCTCAGAGCACCCGCATCATCCTGGGACCCAACACCCTGGTCAACTCCATCGGAGACCTCCACAAGAGGAAGCGAAAAGTAAGAAGGTGTAGCCGGAGGTTGGACTGACGTTTGGATTCACAAACCTTCTGTTCCACTCCGTTTTGTGGGTTTCACTAAAAGGTGTTGTCTGCTGTGCACAAGCTGTGCACTTTTCATGACCACTTTCTCTCCCTTTCCTTATCTCTTTCAAGATTCTGGCCAAAGTGTTTAGCCGGAGTGCTCTGGAGTCCTACCTGCCCCGGCTTCAGGACGTCATCAAATCTGAAATCGCCAAGTGGTGCTCAGAGCCGGGCCCCATCGATGTGTACGGTGCGGCCAAGTCCCTGACGTTCCGCATCGCGGTCAGGGTCCTGTTGGGTCTGAAGCTGGAGGAGGAACGGATCATTTACCTGGCTAAGATCTTCGAGCAGCTGATGAACAACCTCTTCTCTCTGCCAATAGATGCCCCGCTCAGTGGGTTACGCAAGGTGGGGGAGCTTAAAGACATTATGTGTAATCTACATGGATAAAGTGGTATTAAAAGCTGATTAATGTCCATTCATGTTGGCTTTTACATGAATTCTTTGTAATTTGTCAATCCTTTTCTGTCAGGGGATAAAAGCCAGAGAAATCCTACACGCCCACATGGAGAAAATCATTGAAGAGAAGAGGGAGCGGCAGCAGATGGACGAGGAATATAACGACGCCTTTGATTACATGTTGTCCAGCGCTAAGGAACATGGCCAGCAGCTCAGCATCCAGGAGCTCAAGGTACCAGAGTTAATGTCCATAGTGCAGGGAAGGATGTGCCAGCCTCACTTTATGAAAGTCATGATAGGACAAGATAACACTGAGATGCAGACCTGCAGAGTGTGGTCATGCTCCCAACTCATTACAGACCCACTGAGTCATATTTTAACCACCACTTAGGCACAGTGGGAAGTTTTTGTGATTTATACTATCACTAAGCGATAGACGAACACCACCGTGGACATTAAAAATGATGCTAATGGTGTACCCACTGCACTAAGAAGGTGGGAAATAAAAGGCTTTTTATGATTTTTGACGCAATTACCAAAAGTAAAACATAAATCTGAGGCTATAAACAAACGAAAACAGTTTTGTGACTGAGCCTTCTGTGTTCGGCATGATGCCGTTGAATCTGTAGTCTCATTAAGCTGCTCGTTAGAAAACGCCTTTTATGGGAAATTTAAACAGCTTCAGAATTTACCTTTAGGGGCAGTTACTGATTAATTTTTGGGTGTAAGAAAAAAAAACAGCCTGAGGAGGAAGTCCAACACTGCCATAGCATTTGACAAAAATCGAGATGATATCATACGGATACATTTAATCATGCTAAAGATGTTTTTAACGGTCAACGCTGACCGTGAAAATGATTTAGCCAGATAATTTGGTAAAAGGTCAGTCGTGCACCGATGGTACATTTTTTGTGAGCAAACTATTTTGCTCTCAGTTAATGTTCAGGGACCTCGCAGGTCTGACTGTGAACCTGAGAGCAGTATGTTCAGGTGCCATCGAGCCAACCCATCCACCTCCCTTCTTGCAGGAAACAGCAGTGGAGCTGATCTTTGCTGCTCACTCCACCACAGCCAGCGCCTCCACGTCGCTGGTTCTGCAGCTTCTTCGCCACCCAGCAGTGGTGGACAAGGCCAGAGTTGAACTGGAGGCAGAAGACCTCGGCTATGAATCTCACAACAGTTGCATTCAATCTGGTGTCACCATGGAAACAGAGGAGGACACCGCTGACGCAGAAACAACCTGCCTGCTAAACAGAGGGTGTTGGAATCAGAGAGACGAAGACGGTTTCCCGCGGTCGCAGTCTCATGTACCCTGCCTGAGCCTGGAAAAGCTCAGCCAGCTCCGCTACATCGACCGTGTCGTCAAAGAGGTCCTCCGCTTCCTGCCGCCAGTCTCTGGTGGTTACCGAACAGCTCTGCAGACGTTTGAACTAGATGTAAGTTTGAGTCTCTGGTAGGAAGATTTTACTAATTTGTATAGTTTTACAAACAACTCGATATATTTTCATCAGCTACAAAGGAATTTAAATCTTATTCATCCCAAAGGGATCATCTCCAAGTCTCCTGGAATTGAGGCCTTGCAGGAAATTTATGAATGCTCAACTAAAAATAAGCCGACGAGCTATTGGTTCGATCAATCACTGATACATGATATAGGATTGTCAAATTTCCAACTAAAATACATTTAGATAACAGTCTATAACATTCAGTCTAACCAGTATGGGTGGAGATGTGGTGTATATAACAGGTTTGGGCTACTGCCAGCAACTGGTGCTCGCTGAAATATCTGCCCCAGTAAACGTCATCACCAACTCTCTATACTAGCTTGACACAACAAAAACTGAAGGAAGCACACCCTTCTGGTGGTATTTAACAGTTGTGCTTTGCAAGCTAATTATTTACATAGTTAACATGTCAAGGAGGCAGACCGTTAAATAAGCAAAAATACCCCAAAACAATCAGATGCACAAAAAACCCAAACTATTGATAGACTTAGCCAATAGTAGCTAATAGCTGATAGCCATCCAGTTGTTAACCACAGTATCCTTAGACAATAGTTTATGGAACCTTATTTAACTAGTGCAGATGAATATATAGTTTTATCCAATAGGTTTGGGCCAAATGTTAAATGTTCAAACTAGCTGCCATCCGCTGACGGCCCTATAAAATGTCTGTATACATTTTCTCCATTTTATCTTGAAACAACGAGAGTAACATTTGTGTTTTACGAGTTCAGAGTTCAGTCCTCAATGAGGCAGACCATTAAAGCAAAATAAAATAGCAAAACCCACCAAAAACACAAACTGGATGATTCGGAAATTTGTCAATTGCACAAAGATTCGCCCAGTAGCCAAAGCTTAATAAATTATAACAGCTGGTACAAATTCTTGGACACTTTTCATACTTCTGTTGGATTAATACAACAACACAATTACCTTTTGGCAGGGTTTTTGTTGTTTGCCAATCCTGCCTGTCTAAAACCAGCTGCCTGTAGCCATTATCTTCTTTACCCGTAGAGGGCAAGCTAAAGTTCAAAATGTGTAGAACGCCTCCTTGTGGACACTCAGTGAGTCTGAGAGTGATTTATTCTATTGCAGAATCAAATTGCTCTCAGAGAACTTCATGCTGGAGGCAGACCGAACCTTGTGTCTATTGAATTTTGATTTTGGCTCTTTGTTCGGAGACATGGCTGTCTGTGCTTTGAAGGCCCCTCCTGGGAAACTGCTCTGATACGGCCTCTTCCCTAGTCTCTTAAAAAAACCCTCCCTGCCCTCAGTGTGCCCCCAATTTGCTGCCTTTATTGAAAAAGGACAAGTGACATTTAAAGCGATTGCAGAGGAATTTCCACCGTACTATTATAGAGCGCGTGATGCTAATTATTTCTCACGGTATTAACTTGTATAGGCACGACGTAATTGTGCTGCTGCAAATGTCTTTATGCCTGTTCGGTCAAGTGAGTGTTTCTGGAACCTAAACAAGGAAATCCTAACTTTGCAGAAACAACTGGGATTAGTTTATAGAGAAGTCTGGATTAGCAGGATAATGAGTGATTGACTGAATGAATGAAGCTGAAAACCAAATGAATGAAGAAATTTTCAACACACTTAAGCCTCCAGCTTTATGTGTCATGCCAAAACTAAAAGGTCAACATCATAAGACTCTTGAATTAATTTGTAATTTTCACCTGTGAGTCTTTGATTTTGAGAATTATAATAATAATTAAAAATCATCCAAACAATAAAATTTAGACTTTTTATATTTCAGCATTTTCTCTGCATTATTTTGTAAACTTTTGCCGACAATGGCTATATTACCAAGGTTCAGAAATTGATTTAGAACCCTGAGTCAGAGTTCGCTTGAAATTGAAATGCCTTTCTTATTCTGCAGGGGTACCAGATCCCAAAAGGTTGGAGTGTAATGTACAGTATCCGGGACACCCATGAGACCGCAGCAGTCTTCCAGAGCCCGGAGCTTTTTGACCCGGACCGATTCAGCCCAGATCGGGACGAGTGCCGGTCGGCCCGGTTCAGCTATGTCCCGTTCGGCGGCGGAGTGCGGAGCTGCGTAGGGAAAGAACTGGCTCAGATCATCCTAAAGACTCTCACTGTGGAGCTGATTGGGACTTGCAAATGGACTCTTGCTACGGAGAACTTCCCCAAGATGCAAACAGTGCCAATAGTGCACCCAGTAAACGGGCTGCACGTGCATTTTTCCTACAACTACCAGCTTTAGAGAAAAAAAACAGACAAACAGACACTGAGAAACTCAACCAGGGAGGCAGTTTGACCTTTCCTGCTTCTGGGAACTCTCTAAGAAAAGAGAAAATGACCTCGCCAGTCCTGATGGTGCAGTTCAGGCCCCCTTTCATCTGCATGGACATGGCTGGGTGGGGGGGTTACTTTGCAAGCTTGCGGTACTTCATTTCTTCAGTCGTCTGACCCAAACCTAAGAAACTACTTTCTGTTGTGGCACAAGCACATTTTAACCATGTTACATGTTTCCCAGCATTTATCTACCTTTACACACATTTTAAGTTATTAAAATATGAAAATTTGCAGCATTTTTCCTGCTAGTTTTCAAACAGGAGATCTAAGTTTTGCTGTCGTGAGTGGACCGCATGTCACTAGCAATAGTTTCTATCCAGAGGACAAACAGTTATTCAGGGACTCTTAAACCCTCCCTTCATACAACTTTAATATTCTTTTACCAGTATATTTTCTATAAATACAGTTGTTGATGTTTCTTTCAACTCAAATCCAGTGAAACAAACACGTGGCATCGTGATTTTCTGCTGCCTGTCTTTCCTGTTGCACTCTGCCTGGGCATCTTCACCTTTCTGCACTCCTTCCTGGTAAAATAAGCTTTTTACATCATCACTATGGACATATCCAAGTGCCACGTACTGTATATCTGCTAGCTCATATTTAGAGCTTTGCCTTTGTTCACTTCTTAGAACTTCATCTTGCCTCTGAAGTGCCTCTGAGCATGGCACTGGCTGTGAGGCAGCTTCACGTGGAGAAACAAGCTATGAAATGTGACAGTTTGATTAGGGCTGAAATGTGATTTTCTGCAATAGAACCATATCTGAATGCTCATAATGGACACTGGAGAGACCGGATGTGTGACGCTGAACTGACAACCAGGAACTACCCGAACATAAAGTTCATTTTATACGAATGTTATATATCCTTAACAGTGCTATTATATGTGTATCAAATGAAGAAGCATTATGAATAAGCTGTATTTAAAATGCAGATGTATCATATCTGTTGTACTTTTACTTTATCTGTAACAATTTATAGATAGAGACACTAAGTAGTAAAGCCCATAACACCTTCATCACTGCTAGAACATAGAAATATTTTATTGTTTAGAGCGGCATATACTGAGAGTAAAGTTCTAATTTTTATTATTGTTTTTACTGGTCTAATTCTAGGACTGTCTAATAGATGCGCTGTGAAATCTGACGTGTGGATGGATTTGTGGAAGGAGATAGCACTTTCTTTGCTTTAAGGAGTCTGTGTAAATTTGTCCTGTTTGTGCATTCATTGAGTGTATCACATGTAGCTGCTGTACAGTTGATGTAAAGAGTAAATTAGAAGATGCTAAACTAAATTTGTCACAGTTTGTCACATCCTGTGTCTGAGAAGAGGCCAAGAAAGTGGAGGTTTGAGCCAAGACCACTGTAGCTTATTCAACGTAAACTTCAAAGTAAAACTAGAAGAAGAAAACATTCAGTTAGACTTTTGGTCAAATTTGAGCATCCAAAAGGTGTTGGTATCTTTGCTAATCAAGGCTGAGATGTCTACATTGTGATTGTGAGTCTTCATAAAGTGTGTTTGAATTGTAATCCCTATTATGACCTTTCTAAATCCTAACCCTCAAATATAGCACTTCACCACTTGTTTTAAATTATAAAGCAGAAACTAAAACTAGTAGAGAAGGTAAACTAAAACTAAACGCAATTTTGGGAAAAAAAAAAAAAAAAAAAAAAAAAAAAAAAAAAAAAAAAAAAAACACCAAA
>VUQG01016204.1:0-21089 GCA_015106755.1 Etia nguti | reverse complement strand
TACAATGTTTTACTATGACCCTGATGAAGGCCACAAGCCGAAACGCGTTGGTCAATTATTAAAGTTGTTCATCTTTCCTTAAGTGTTGCTGGAGTTCCTGCATTGTGCAGCCCAGAAACTTTGCCAACAGCACACATCGTTGTGTGCCTCAACTTTCGGTCTTTTACCCAGGCTAATCTGCCATTTTTTCTTCCTTGGTTAGGTTTAGGGATTAGAGATCTAATCTAGATTATCATATTACAATTTGGGACACATCGTCATCATCATGACTATGATGACCGCATTTTGAAGCATTTGAAGCATTGAAACTGTTCGTGTTTATTTTTGGAACCATATTTAGGTGGGAGGGCGATGTGCTCATGGCGTGTTCACACCCAACACGCAGCTAAGTTTGTGCTGAGTGATGCAAATATACGCCGGGTCTGTGCAAGCTCAAAAATACACTTCAGTGAAGAATTTGCTTAATTCTGTGTTTGTCAAAGTCAAGCAGCTGAGATTCTGTCACAGAAAAATGCTCCAAAACGCCTCGACAAAGGTGGATCAAAGGTCCACTTCAGTTACTTAGAGTAGAAACATCACTAGCTTTAGCTTTAAAATCCTAAACGCATCATTAACAAAAAATCACATCAATCAAAGAGTTTCAAAGGCAAGGAAGAGCAAAAATATTTTAGTATTAGGATGTAAAAATGTTTATTTCTGCCCTAAAGCTGGATATTTTACCATGGGAGTCTATGGGGACTGACTCAGTTTTGGAGGCAAAATTGAATCAATGCCTCAAATGGACATCAGAGGAACTGCTGCTTTTGGCCCTGGAGGTTGATGCGTCAACACGTCAACGATCCAAAACGATGATTTTTATCAAATCGAAGACTTCTGACAGCAGCAGAAGTCATGCAACGCTGCATGATGCAGCAGGTGTGTTGCCCTTAAGGGGTCATAAAAGGAGTGCGAATAGGAAGGAGGAGGGCAGAGAGGAAGAAAGGAACAAATGGGAGAAGGAAAGAAAGTGCAAACAGATGAAAGATGGAAAGAGGTTAAAAGAGGAGGGGAAGAGAAGGAACTGTACTGAAGTACAAACAGGCGGTAAACCAGCTGACAGATTTACATGTTGTCTGAGAGATTGATGATATGGAGCAACATATCAACGATGTTTATTTCCAAATCTTTCTGGGGGTTTTTCTTTAGCTATTTAAAAAATATGCCTTAGGAATCCAGAGAAACACGTCCAAAAGCTCACACAGCACACACACACTAACCATTATATTCTTTTTTTTCTTTGCAACAACCCAGCTTCGCATCAGAATTTTTAATAGATGAACTGCTAGTTTCACAATAAAGGCTCTAAAATGGTGAGATACCCACATTTTTTGTCCCATGTTTTCAGCTCACATGTGTCCACACCACTTTCACTGGTTCTAATCTCAGTGTCAACAATATGTCAAGAGTTTGGCAACAAAATGTGTTTCACAACATGCCCCGTTTTCTTATTCGGCATTAGCTGAATGAATATGGCCTTAGTTTTGTTAGTCATTATAAAGACTCCTTTAGGTCTCAGGAGACTAATGTTTACTTCCCGTTAATAACAGGGAACTAAAACATTCCTGCAATTCATGTAGACCGGACTCATCAGAATTTAAGTAAATGAAGCAAAACAGAGGAAAAATAATTCCATCAGCTAAGAAAAAACAGACTGCATAAAAAAGACTGACATAGCCCCACTGTGGTTTTGAATGCATGCATTTTCAAGCGCTAACCTACCATTTTGGTCTCTATTACATTAGGTTTTGGGAACAAGACAGCTTAGAGGATGAGAGGGTGGAGTACCAAGTTATCAGATAATGTTAGGTTGGTGCAGGTGCATCACACAGACACTGACAATTAGTGTTCAGTAACATCCAACTAAAATGATCAAATCTGATTCAGCAAAACTGGAGCTCAGACTTCTTAAACAATGCAAACTTTCAGCCTTAATACAATTTAAACAGGTAAGTTATAAAAAATAATCTCCACACAGGTTTGACGATGAAGGGGGAAATTATCTGTAGGATAATGTCATCTGCTCTAAAGATGGCATTCGAGCATGCGAGTCTATGGGATGACTCAATGACAGAACCTCTGCTGGACGTTAGAGGAAGTGCAATTTTTGATATTGAATAGACGGGTAAGGATTTATGATATTACCTTGATTATGTGCACGTACAACAGCCATTCAGAGCGTAGCTGAATCAAAACAAGCGTCCATGTGTGGACGAACCAGCTGATTGTGGTGGCTGTGGTTGTTGCGATCAGCTGCTGTCAGAAATTCGCCACGGGCGATGTTTTGTCTGAAATGAAAATGGTGGACGCAATAAAGTATTTTGTGGTGCCGTGATATCACAAAAACTTACAGGGAGGTATTTTAAGATACATGAGAGATGATAAAATATCTCACAAGCACCCCGAGATTGTGAAACAAGATCCCTGAGTGAAAGTGTCCCGCTTTGTAATGTCTTCTTGACTCTAAATGGGACAATAATTTATACAGTGATCATCATCCTGTAACTCATAAGATCTCAAAGTAATGTTTGAGACCATAAACTTATCAGGTTGATTTTCCAATAGAGAGGTTTCTTTTTACAGGCGCCCCCTGCTGGCCACTAGAAAGAAATCATTTTTAAAATGTCGACTTCAGGTTCAACATCTCATTGTGTATTTCTTATGATCAGTGTATAAAAGCTCCTGTATGAAGCAGGAAGTTCTAAATGCTGAAGTTTATGCAGTAAAAATTTAACTAATGACAATGGCAGGGTTAATTGTGTTGTGAGTGGACGATAGAGAATGGGAGCTGAATGGGAGCCTATTAGAGTCAGAACCTGACATGAGAAGCTGCATAAAAATAAATGAGGAACTTTTTAAAATTATACAGCATTAACGTTAGCATTTTTTAAGTGGTCTTGAGGAATAGTTCTCCCAGCTTTCTCGAGCTCCTTCAGAGTTCTTCTTTGGACATTGCTTTCCTCTTAATTTCAAAGCTTTGTCAGTATGTGGGGAGGAGGTCAGGAGAGAGGCCCAACAGTGAGCGTCTGCAGCCATCGGTAAAACACGGTAGGGGCTCGGTCATGGTTTGGGTTTTCAAGCTTGTCAGACTTTTACCCCCTCCTTTTTTTCCCTTATTTGTTGCATTTCCATGTATGTTTGCACATGTGTCAATAAACTGCTGCACCTATTTTCAGTCTTCTTGGAAAAATAGAAAGAAAAGACTTATGGCTCGAGATTTGATCACAGTATTGAATATCATAGGAAGAAAGCTCCAGAACAACACTACATACTACTGGAAATGTGCCTTTTATGAGAGGGAATTTTCCTGCCGTTTAACTGACTGCTTGTCTGCTGCATACCACAGCACAGTTCAAGAGTTCAGTTAATTCATGAACTCTGTCAGGGCACCACACCCAGCCAGCGGCACATGAAAGCCTCCTGTACGTGTTTGTGCTGTTGTCTCCTCATGCATTAGTGATTCTACAGTATGTTTGGAAGAGTTTAAGTTTGTCTGTACATGAACCCGCGTTAAAGCTCTCACATGGTCTGTGCACACAGGTGTTTTCACTTATTCTGCCTGATTAGACCTCTATGTGGACGTGGGCAGGCCGTGACTGACATATAAGTGACTCTTTAGTTAATTGTGTTGCACCTTTCAAATGACTAAAACCTTTGGGAGTCTTTGTACCAGCAGCTGTGTCACGCACAGCTCGGATGCACGGCGGGAGCTGGTTGCTTTTCAGAAATCACATTTCCAACGTTGGTTAACAAATTTTCAGCAAATCATGTTATAACTTCAAATGCGCAAATACATCAGCCTTGGTAATAAGTCACGGGGTAACCAAGAAACAGGAAGTGGAGTAAGTGAGGAAGTAGGCGCTCGGGTTCCTTTTACAGAGGAACCCGATTTTACAGAAGTGTTAATATTCTGTACTTTAAAAGGAAACAAGTCTCTTCATCCATTTCCAGACCAAAGGCCTGATCTCTGTTCTCTATCCGACTGACTAATGATGTATTACCCCAAATAGATTGAACTAACAGACAGCGCCTTTGAAATTTAGATTTTTCAAACTAACAATCACAATCCAGTCGTTCCAGCTTAGACTCCTGTCTAGATTTAATGACTTAAATGAACTCAGGCATGTGTTGTGCAGAATTCTTCATGCATGAAATGCTTTTTGTTGACAATATCTGGAAAGATTGTAATTTATTTTAAAAAATTAGACTTTAGGTGCTGCTGGCTGTGCATTGGCTGTGCTCTGTACTCAGCCCCTCCCTCCAGGATGGTGACCATGGCGTCTATTTTAGTGTATTAAAAATGATTTACAGTAGTTCCTTTAACGTCCACACAAGGCAGACTCTTGTTTCTGCTCCTGTACATCACAGACATTAAACCACTGCAGTTCCTTGAAACTATGATACATCCCATGATACTGAAGTTATATATAATCCTAATAGTACTGGTTACATCCAGCACTATTGTGGTGACTTAGTTTTTCTTAAGAGAGGGTTTTTTCAGTCTTTCTTTTACATGATTATTATAACTGTTTTAACTTTAAAAAAGGTTGACAGGAGAATTGTTACCAACTCAAAACTGAACCAGGAGCTCATTGAAATAGAGCAATGACAGAAAGTGCATGCATTGGTCCACATGCTGCAGTAACAGGAGGATACACTGAGATCCTTCCGTCTTTTGGAGGAACAGTTAACACATAACTAATCAAAGAAAACATGCTTTAACAGCAGCACCTAAACTGAGGTGTGAAATGAAAACCTACAAAAGCAGAAGTTGAACATAACAACGAAGCACCATCTGAATAATGACACATTTCTTGTAAGTTGCAATTCATTTGAGACTCTGAGCAAGAAGAAGATGGAATCCAAAGAGATGACTGTTACCTATAATGCTAATGTTTATGCATCTGCAGGTAAGATGTTTTTCCAGTTTTTTCCATCTAACTAAAAGTTGTAGAAAAATTAAGCTCGTGTTATTACGTATAGTACAGGAGTGAAAGCTAAAACACTTTTCAATATTTACTGTAATTCAATGATGTGTCTGCACATAACAGAAAATTTAATGGGTTTATAGTGTGGCGATTGCAAGTTTTGGATTCTAAAGGAAACAAATAATAAATTCTTTTTCTGTAAATATGTTCCTGAGAAATATGTTCGATTACTTTTTCCTCATTAAGCAGATGAACCGTAGCTGGGACATCACACAGGGACATGCTAGCAGATACAAAGAGTTGTTGCAGTTTTCAGCTTTTGCACTCTGATATAATTTAATATGAAGTTTAATTTCATTCTTTTGATCTTTTCTGTTTCAGATGAATTTGATCAAGAGGATGTTTATGTTAACTCTACAGTTCCCACTGTGGAGAAACAGAAGCCCACGTCAGGTAGATTATGAACACACTGCACCAACTATAACACACTGCATGTATTAGATATAAAACCTAAACATTATTATAGTACTTATAAGTAATATGAATATGGATGGTGTTTCTTATTATTCTGTCAGATAAGAAGAGTCCCTTCATCATTCCTGCCGCTGTTCGACCTTTTTTACCGTTGGCGGTCTGTTGGGTGATACTTTTAATAATCTTGTTCCTTCGCATCCACTGTGAGTATAACTCAGCTCAGCGATGTATAAGCAAAGAATTAGAAAATGTACACTTACTCGTCAGTTTATTAGGCCCACCGGTTCAGCTGCTTGTTAATGGAAATATCTGATCAGCCGATCACATGGCAACAGCTCAGTGCATTTAGGCAATTAGACATGCACACAGACCTCTCTAGGGTTTACAGAGAGTGATCTGAGAAAGATCGAACATCCAGTGAGCTTCAGTTCTTTGGATGAAAAGGCCTTGCTGAAGTCAGACATCAGATGAGAATGCTTCAAGCTGACAGGAAGTTAACTGTAACTCAAATAACCACTTGTCACAACCATGGTATGTGTAACCCATGTGTGTGTGTCTGATATAAAATGATATGACAGAAAACAGTGCCACTAAGAGAAATTTGTGTGTCTGCACTGAAAAACAAATAAATAATATTAAACAATAAAAGAGGCAAATAAATTCAGGATCTTGTATTTTTCTCTGGCATCTATAATTGCGTTTAGCAGCCTGAGCTAAATATAGCAGCACACAGTAAACGGAATTTGAAAGCAAAACCTTCACAATTTCACAAAGACATGATGAGCTGTTTTTCATCCATGTACCTACGTCATCAAAGACAGACAGACATGCACACACACTCAAAACAAACAGTCAAGAGATTAAAATCCAAAATAAAACACTTATAATTAAAAAAAGGCGTTCTGGTGAAATTCATTTCAGCTGCTACATATGCATAAGAGCATCACTGAACATGTAGGATGTTGAACCTTGAAGCAGATAGAAGACATTCAGATGATACCATCAGAATTTGGCAACATGAAAGCAGAGATCCATCCTGCCTCATATTAGCAGATCTGGCTGCTGTTGGTGTGATGTGTAGGGATTATTATCTTGGCACACTTTGGGTTCCTTAGTTCCGACTGTCATAGGAGGGCTGTGTGGCAGGCAAGGGCATCACCCAAACACAGGACGCAGAGGCGGGAGAAATAACCTTAGCGGTAGCTTTATTTGCTGTGATACGGAACTAAAAAATGAATACAAAGAAACAATAAAAGAAACAAGCAAAAGAAAATCTAGAAACTAAAACTCCTCCAAAAAAGGAACTCATGACTTGGCATAAACGATAGAACACTGAACACACGGGAACACACAGCTAATGTGAATGACACGACAGGACTTACACAGAGGATAACGGGGGGATGGGAAACAGAAGGGAAACACAGCTGGAACTAATCAGACACAACGAGATCTGGAGGAAGCAAAACTGACCACACTGAACACAGGACTAGGGACTTTCAAAATAAAGTAGGAAACTTGAGAAGCACACTAAGACGTGGACAGACTGATTACAGGGAACAGTATGTATGTATGTGTATAAATTCACTTTTATCTTTCTCCATAATATAGAGTTAGTGTAGGATTAGACTTAGGATATCACCTATAATTAATTAAACAGCACAGACATATATAAGCTGAACAGTAAAAAGGCTCTGACTGATTACATTTTACTACTAAAATACTCCGGCTTCCTGCCACAGTCCAAAGACATGCAATTAGTGTGGTTGGTTAATTGGAAACTCTACATTGCCCATAAGTGTGAATTCGGGTGTGAATGTGAATGCGAATGGTTGTCTGTGTCAATGTGTTACCCCTGCGACAGACTGGCGACTTGTCCAGGGTGTACCCTGCCTCTCGCCCTAAGACAGCTGGGATAGGCTCCAGCATTTTCCTGTGTGTTAGTTTTAGTGCACTGTTTTGGAAAAGAATTCTAAAACTTTGTGGTACAATACTGCCCCTGGTGGAGAAACCTCTGGTAGCATTTAGCACACTGTGGTTAATAATAACTACCTTTAAGGTTGTAAATTGGCAAATTTTAATCATAGTTCACTGGACTTCAAATGTGCTCAGGCATCATGTGGACACCTATTGTGAGTACACTCAGTGTCCAATCATATCTCGGCTGGTGCGTCAATAATGAGCAAAGAACACCCACCTGTGTATGTGTGCAATGCCAGCAGCATCTGCTCTAACAGCTGTACAGACACTCTGGGATGATAACATGTTTTAAAAAATGCATATAGCCACTAGACTATATATGCTGTGGGCTTCAAAACTTTGTTAGTAATGTACTAAAAAGGTAGCCAAGAACAAAGGATTTTAAGGTATAGTTCTTATTGTATGTACAGTATATTTCATTACTATGGGCAAACACTTTACTTGTTTTTACATTCTAGTTACCTCCGTCATTTCTGCCAAACTGAGTGATCAGATAAAAGGTTCACACCATGTGAATCAAAACCTCCAGGAAGTAATCAGTCTCAATGAACACTTGAAGCAGGACCGTGACAATCTGAAAGTCCAGGTAGACGACATGAGAAAAGCTCAATCTTTCTTGGAGAACAACATCTCAAACCTGAATGATGAAAACGATCGACTGAAGAGAGAAATTCAGCAGGTAAGGGCAGAGAAGCAGTCCATGAGTTATGAAATTCACCGGCTGAAAGCAGAGAAGCAATCAATGAGTGAAGAAGTTCAGCAATTGAAAGCAGAAAACCAGCGACTGAAGAAAACATATGAATACAGTACTACAATCCCAACAGTGACAGCGTGGAACACAACGGAACCATCAAGTAATATAACTGCTTCTTATAGTTCTGTTCCATGGATGTGGATGTCCCACTATCGAAAAAGTATGATAACCTTTCCTACTTCTGCTACAGATACAGCTAATTCTATCACAACACATTAATGTGGTACAATAGCTGGTCTCTTGTTTCAGGGAGGCAGATTGAGCCTTGCCAGAGAGGATGGCTCCAATTCAAGTCCAGCTGCTATGTGACCAGTAACCGTGACTCTCTGGATCAGAAGACCTGGGAAGGAGCTCGAGATGACTGCAGAGGAAGGAATTCAGAATTGGTTGTTATAGAAAGTCCAGAGGAACAGGTAAGACCTGGAACTTCAAAACCTCCAACATGCATACTGGTTAAATGAACCACTTTAACTGGCTTGAATGACTGCAGACCTCAAAGGCTTAGTCCTAATAAACTTTTTTCTGCCTCTTGTATTTGTGATATTGTTTTGGTCATTACTCACTTCTTAATGTCATAAATTTGTGCAGGACTGATCAATAAATCAACATCTTCTCCCACAACAAGGAGCTTACCAAAAATTCCTAATAATACTATGAGATACTTGAACTTGGGACAGCAGTTCATCCCAAAATTGAACAAGACTAAAATCTTAAATTCGTAATTGCTGTATTGCAGTTGCGTGTATTATACATAAAAGGCTGTCAGTCATAAACATATCTGATCTCTTTCTGTGATCATCAGGACTTCATCTATAGCAGCTTAATTGGGTTGGGGCCCAGTGACTATTGGATTGGCTTGAGGGTCAAAGGTGGCAGCTGGAACTGGGTCGACGGAGGTGATCTGACTGACCAGTAAGACATATTTCTTAATCCAAAGAATTATGATCTATATCTGTCATCATCTAACCAGCGTATTCTTTTCCCAGCTACTGGATACAACCACCAGCTGATAACAAGGGCTGTGTGATTTCTGTCAGAGAGACCAGTGGGTGGAAAGCGTTAAGCTGTGACATTAAAAATTCTTGGATCTGTGAACAGGGCGTTCTGTCTGGTTAAATATTCTCCTAAACCTGAGAATATAATGGCATTTATTTTATATAAGACAATACTGATTGACTCAAACATACTGTGCAGAAATATGAAGATATTTGCTTTGAAATGTAATGTTTATATATAAAAGATGATTTGAATCCTTTATAGAAACTGTACTCTCTCTATTAATAAAACATGATTTTTATTTCATATGTATATGCTAGTATATTGTTCGAATTATATACATACAACTGTAATTTTTCCTGACGGGATCTAATGGCACTTGGGGGATAATGCTTGATGACTTTGTAATATTCATTCATAAAATAGAAAATGTGCTTTCAGCCTATATTCTTTATTCCTTGATTGTTCCTTTTGTCTGAAGAAGATTTCCCAGGCAAAGACACTGAAGAATCTGTGAGGAATACCAGTTTAATGCAGTTTACCTGTGAATAAGACTAGATCTGCAAGGTCATAAGACAATGGGAGTGAGAGTTTGGCAAGAGACACATTTTTTTCTGTTTTTGGAATTTTGGGGCATTTTATGTTGGCAGATTAATCTGTTTCTTAAATAAATAATTCTCATATTTTGTTCCTCTTTTTGTGTCTTGGTTTTGTCATATTGGTTGTGTAACACCACAGACACACAATATACCTTGATTTTTAGACTTCCTGTCACTCTACTATCAGAAAACCAATGCATCTGAAGAAAAGGTCACAATAAGTTAGCACCTCAAAGCAGAATTAGGAACCTGTTGAAATGGAGCAGAGACTGATAATGCATGCATCGTGGATCACAGCAGGGCAACAAACACCAAAAATGGGTTAAAAAAGATTTTCTCAAAAGCAGAAGTACTATATGAAAATCTAGCTGAAGGGAACACATGAAAACAGTACCGTAAGCCCATCTGTGACAATGTGGAACACGACGGAACAATCAAGAAGTATAGCTGCTCCTTATAGTCCTGTTTTATAGGAACTACTATCGTGCAGGTATGCTAATCTGTCTTACTACTGCTGCAAATATAACAGCTAATTCTATCAAAACACATTAATGTGGTGCAATGGTTGGCCTTTTATTTTACAAAGGCAGATTGAGCCTTGCCAGAGAGGATGGCTCCAATTCAAGTCCAGCTGCTATGTGACCAGTAACCGTGACTCTCTGGATCAGAAAACCTGGGAAGGAGCTCGAGATGACTGCAGAGGAAGGAATTCAGAATTGGTTGTTATAGAAAGTCCAGAGGAACAGGTAAGACCTGGAACTTGGTTGACAAGTATCCAAACACAAATGGCAAACTCAGTTAATGTTCACAATCTGTAATCCTAAGCAGATACAGGCTAGGTAAAGCTAATGAGACTGATCATAATAGATCTCTGGGGAAATATGTCCCAAATATGTTTTAGGGTAACTTTTAAACTGCTAATGGAGAAAGGGGCAGATCATTTCTGTCTAGATGAAGGTCACTTAAAGTACTGAGGTTGTGCTCAGTGTGGTAGGCCTAATAAAAACAGCACACACACTTGCCGTTGCAAACTCAAACCATCTACTGCGTGTCTGTGTTTGTTTTGTTAGCAGAGTTGGAGTTCTGGATGCAGTTTGGTGTATGACACATGATGACATATTAACTTCATAAACATCTCTGATCTCTTTCTCTGATCATTTATATGACTTAGTGGCTTAACTGGGATGGGAGCCAGTGACTATTGGATTGGTCTGAGAGTTGAAGGTGGCAGCTGGTAATGAGTTAATGGTGGTGATCTGACTGAATAGTATGACATACTTCTTAATTGAAAGAATTATAAACTCTATCTTCCATGATCTAACCACTATACTGTTTTCTCAGCTCAGGATGCAATCACCTGCTGATAACCAGCGCCGTGTGATTTCTGTCAAAGAAACCAAAGCTGTGAGCTGAAACATCAAAAATGATTGGACCTGTAAGCAGGGCGCTCTTTCTGGTTAAATATTGCTAAGAAACCCAAGAATCAAACAGGATTTATTCCACATACGTCAACGCACACCTTCTATCCATCCTTCTATCCATCTTCTGCTTATACTTATCAGAGTCGTGGGGCAGCTGGAGCCTAGCTACCATATGTCAGATGGTAACTGGGAAGCACTTACTTGTCTTTCTTTTCCAGCAACTAGTGCCACTGTTATTAAACTACTTCTTTAACTAGTTTCCTCAGCTTGTTGCCACTGATACTGCCGCTGCACCAGAGTCCATGGAAACCTTTTTTTAATGCACTGGTGACCTTTCTAGCACTGGCTGAACATTTGTGCAGTTCCTCTTTAAGCTAGTTGAAGAAAAGCAGTTGATAAAAATCTTGTTTGGCAAGATGTCTGATCAACTATGATAATAAAATCCTGAACTAGAAGTATATAAAGATCAGTGGATGATATCAAGGAAATCATGGAATAAAGGCTCAGATGGATTTCCTGTCTCCGTGTGCACACATGTTCAAACTCTCCTATAGGGAGAAAGCATGTGTGTGTTCTCAGCAATCAAAACAAAGAATCAGCTCTGCTTCTTAACCTGCACTTTACTGTGTTAGTGTAAACACACAGAGGAAGAGATAATACACTGTTATAGACCGGGAAGATGAAAATAGGGTGGATTGTTCAGTGGTAGTTGCATGTGTGCTGATGCAGGTACTCAAGACTTGTACTGTTTTCAGCTTTGTGCATTTTTCTTAGTTAATGTCTCTTCTTGCAGTTCACACTCACCACCTTTCATAAGTGCTGTCCTGTACACATGAAGAGTATGTGTGGATAAATATCTGGTATTTAATAGGGAAACTGATGGGAGACTAGCATGTCCTATTATGCTAACAGATTATAAGTTTTCTCTTATTAAGGACATCATGTGTTTGATGTAGATGAGTTACATCCAGTTTGATAAAACAGTACAGGCTCCAGATTAGCATGTATGAGAAACCAGTTAACCAGCTGTTATACTACTAATACTACTTTTTCATTAATTGTCACACAATTAATTAATAACCAGGCCCCATCTTATCTTAATGACCTTGTAGTACCATATCACCCTATTAGAGCACTTCGCTCTCGCACTGCAGGCTTACTTGTTGTTCCTAGAGTATTTAAAAGTAGAATGGGAGGCAGAGCCTTCAGTTTTCAGGCCCCTCTTCTGTGGAACCAGCTTCCAGTTTGGATTCAGGAGACAGACACTATCTCTACTTTTAAGATTAGGCTTCAAACTTTCCTTTTTGCTAAAGCATATAGTTAGGGCTGGACCAGGTGACCCTGAATCCTCCCTTAGTTATGCTGCAACAGGCCTAAGCTGCTGGGGATCTTCTGATGATGCACTCACGGGGACTTTTCTGCTTTTTTTTTTTAGGTTTTCTGTGTATTACTCTACTTTCTTTACTTTACAATTTAAAGCACCTTCATGTAACTGTTGTTGTGATTTGGCGATATATATAAAACTGAATTAAATTAAATTCAATCTAAGATTATTACGAGCTTAGCTGTTGCCTCAGTAACAAACCGTCCTATGACAGTATTCCAGCATTTACTCCAAGTCCCTGAAATCATACTTTAGTTCCCTTCACCAGTTCAGTCTTTGTCAAGACTAGCTAGAAATTATATACATGTAACAAAAGTTCCACTTTTTGTTGTACTAATAGAACTAAAAAACGTTACTAGTCTGTCTTTTGCAGCAGCCAGTGACACTTTTTAAAAACTAATTCTTCAACTAGCATGTTAGCAAGAAAAGCCTTGATGTTGGAAAGGGGCTGTCAGCCCCCGGCATGTCCGGATTGATTAAACAGGTGGAGACTCCACATTTCAGAAACATACTTATACAACATTTATACAGTTAGTATACTTGTGTGCAGCTGCTTTAGCTTCTTTCAGAGCTCATGAGAAGCTTGGTAGGTAGGTGATGTCTTTACTACTAGCCTTCCTGTAAAGTCACTGCACACCTCTGCAGAATAATAACGTGAAGAACTTGAGACACAGAAAAACACATCACTGTCCTGGTTAGTCAGCTTGGACTAAAGGAAGTCAAACCTGTGTGTTGTGTTTTAGAGACTGATACACAGATTCGTGTGAAAATGCATTTAAAAACACACACACACACACACACACACACAATAGGTCACGGTGGGGTCCGTGGCTGCAGCTGCATTCCTGCACCGAGGTCTGTGTTGATATGTGCGTCGACGCGCTGCGCGGCTGTCTGGACTCCCGGCCTGCGAATCCAAACACGGAAGGGTCAGGACCTCACTGTATTTGTTTAACGGTGCGATAGGTGTCACCGTGGCGGGGTTACAGCGAAACAGCGCCAGGCATAACTGGCTCCGGAATGACAACAAACACCGGCCGTGTGTTGTTCCGGCTAATTTGCTGGTGTTTTCTTTAAAGCCTGGGCTTAGCCGGCAACACAGGCCGTTTAACTCGATCAGTGTTCCGCTTTTTTTTATCCCATTTTATTTCACACAAAACAAGCTGTTGTTGTCTTCCCTCTCCAGAACTTAACCCGGCCCAGCCCTGCCCGGTTCTGTTTGTACAACCTTTCATCGGCTTTAAATTGTTGTGATTGACAGTCATATTTCAGCCGCCAACAAAGAGGCTGCATGATAACAAAAAAGGACATGAACTCACAACCACCCAAACAATGTTAACAGGCTTTAATGTAAATTTGATTTATTCCTGTCTGATTTCTCTTTTCTCACACAACAAGCGCACAAATTGCACTTGGTTATTGTTTATTACCGTGACAGACCAACAACACCATAGCTGAAATGCTAATATTCACCCAACATAACTTGACAGGTGCATGAAAGATGGCTAAAAGCCTGGCAGTTGTGATCAGTTTACAGTTACTTGCAGACTGCAGATATGTGTTAACACTCTGATATGATTGGGATTAAAATATCATTGTTGCTGTTTCATGTTTTTGTTAAATTTTTAACAATAAAATGTATCACACAAACTATACTATATGCAAAACAACACAAGCATACATTTAGTAATATGAACTGGGGGCCTTCAGTAACCCTACAAACGTCACTGCTGTTTAGTTTTCTGTCTTCATTTATGTTGGAAGTGATAGCAGAGCTGTACGTTTGAATCTTTTCAGACATCTCTCAGTCAGAACATGCTATATAGTGTTTAGGTGGAAACTAGCGCGCTAACTTCCTGCTAACTTCTAACTCCGTTAAATTTAATAAATTCTGTTTTTAATGGATGCCTGGATGTTAAACTTAATTGTTACACCTGGTAAAGCAGCAACGCTGATCATTTTATTAAAGATGAAAGAATTTAGACAGTTTTTAACTCTCAGTGATGCCGCAGTGATCGTTTGACTTTGGGACCTGAAGGGGAGTTTGGACCTGGAAACGGCTAATAAGATCAGACTTAAAGACCGGATTGGGTTAGTTAGTTATTTATTGTTAACAATTTGGGGTTTGGGTAAGTGAGGAGGTGTAGAGGGGACAGGAGACCTTTCGGCTAATCACTTATCCTTGACCTTAGTGGAAAACGTCATGAGGCCATGGAAAAGAGAAGTTTACTGCTCACACAAGCTCGGAGTTATTTTATTTTTTTCCATACAAAATAAACTTTGTGCAGGTTTGTTAATTTAAAAAAACTAAAAATGAGTGTGTGCATTCATACTGTCACTAAAGTGCAATTGCGCTTGCACTATGTCCACAAATCAGACATGGTAAACTAAAATACACAATGAGACCTGGTACACTTACATTTAAGAGTCGGTTCAATTTCACTTCAATTCAGTTTTTTATTTTAGCCAAATCACAATAACAGTCGCATTAAGGCGTGAGTCAATCCTTTATGCTTCATAAACCTACACATAGGCTACATAACAAGTTTAATGATAAACAAACAACTTTAAACCACGTGAACACATAATTACAACCACACATGGATAGTACGCTCAAAGAGAAACGTAGCCACAATTAGGGAGTGCAAAAACGCCCGCTTTAGATTTAAGACAAAGCAGGAGGCAAATGGGAAAGAGGTTTTCCGAAGGTGCACGAGGGGATCACCGAAGTCACCGCATGCAGAGAGTGGACTGTGAATATCTCCGGCATGTTTCCATTTCTTTTGTTTTTCTGAGTGAAGTCGTGCTTTAAAACTACAACATATAGACAATATTAGTAGGCCACCTCTACGTTACACCTGCGTGAGCTGCTCAGCCATGGAAACTGGAAATGGAAGCACCCGGCATACAGTTTTTGTGCTGATGTTAATGTTCATGGTTTGGTGTTCTGTAGTTATTGAGCCAGCAGAGCGTTGGTGACTTTTATACTGTATGTGCCTCAGCACTCAGCAACCTGGCTCTGTAACTCTGTGTGGTCTGCCACTTCATGGCTGAGTTGCTGTGGTTCCTAAACACTTCCCCTTTGACATAATACCACTTACAGCTGATTATGGGATATCTGGGGGGAAGAAATTTCACAAGCTAACGTGGTGCCTTACCGGTTGTATGTTATTAGAGAGCTCTTGCTTGTAAAGGCAGACTGCATGGCTAAATGCTTGACTTTATACACCTGTGGCAATGGGCCTGAAAACACCTGAATTAAAATAATTACTTTTGTTCATGTAGTGTAGCTGCACACACTGGTGAACGACCTGTTTTTAGTGCCAATGAAACACGAGGGGTAATTCCCAAAGTCTGACCTGCATAGGCTTGCTCTATGCAGAAGCACTAAACTATCATTACAGTGTAAGTATCTCGAGCTGCAGTAACTTATTGCCGATGTGGGTGTTTAACTTTGCTCATTACCAAACTGTATGACTTAATTTAACGTATAGTTGTAGAGGTGTATCAGTAGAATTAAGCTGACCCCTTTGAAAGGACTTGGACCCCCGAGGCGTGTCCATTACGACACACAAACGTGTGGTGGGTGTTGTTGACCGGACTACAACAACTTACATGCATCGCTCTGTGTGTTCTTCGTGTTGCTTCATGCAGGTCATGAACCAGGATCAATGAACTCACCACACACCGGAACCATCGGGATGTGGTCAAGGAGCCAAATTTGCTCAGGAAGGTTTCAGACTTCCTGATGTGACCCCGAAGTATCTGCAGCAATAACAAGAGCTGTTTGCTAAATAATAGGTAAGGGACTCTAGTGCTTCCTTTATTACCTACATTCTTTATGAAAGGAAAGGAGATAATGCCATCCCATAATTCACAGCAGAACAATTAAAATAACTGACAAGTGACGTGGGTCATGTAAATGTTAATTAACAGTCTGTTTTGATTTTCGTGCCGTAACCTGCCAATATGTTTTGAACCTTCAATTGCAGCTTGTAAAATCAAAGCCACAGGTGAGCTCTGAACATTATGCTCCTGCAATAAAAACAGCTTTTTATTAAGTTATGTGAAGAAAATAAAAAAGCTTTATAAATCAAGATTATGAGCTACAACAAAATAATCAAAGTGAATTTGAGGCTCAGGAGTTAATTTAACGTCAGTCGTGGAAAGCCTCGATGAAAGCAGGACTTACCCCGGATCATCTCACCCACCAGAGGAGAAAATGTGAGTGAACAGGATGAGAAACTAATCACAGTACGACAAACATATCATTTCACTTCATAGGCTGCTCATTACTTTTTATTTAAAATCGCAACCTCTGTGATATAAGGTGTCACCAGTCGTTTTCTCTTTTTATGACCTACATGAAACAACCCAGCAGGAAGTGATGTGCTGCATCTCTCCACAGCAGACCCACATCAACAACGTCAGCTGTCACCATAGGTAGTGTGAAGGATGAATGTAGAGGCGAGACTGTATGGTGTGTGGTGCTGCACTGAAAACCTCCTTTTCTCCTCGCTTATCTGCAAACACTCGCTGTGCAGAATGCGATGCAAACCATAAATGGAGACTGTTTACTTTCAGAGTAAAAGTTGGGACTTTTAAAGCGTGCTGGTTTCAGCAGCAGGGCAAAGCTTTTACTTTGAAGGCGAACAGTCTCTGTTTCCAGTGTGTGATCAGTGGTTAATCTGTTAGTGTTTGCAGATGAGTTGGTGTCTTTCATGCAAGCAGCAGGTGACCACGACTATCAGCTAATGACCAAAGAAATCAAAGGAGGTTTGTGGTGCTGGTGCAGTACGCTCTGATTTCACCCAGCAACAACAAGCAACGCTCGCCAACTGCTTGGGGAATATGTATTTTCAGCAGGTGAAGCTGCTTTAGGGCCTACAGCTGACACCTGCTCTGACATCTCTGATTAGCTGCGTGGGCAAACATGAGACATCTTTGAGAAGTTTCAGTGCAGTAAAATGAGTCCTGGATGACTTCGAAACATGTGACCTGTTCTTAACCTGCCGCCTGTTTGTACCCGGCTGATTCAGACTGACATTTTTATTTTTTTTATAGTGTATCCGTCTGTCCCTGCTGTACAAGCAGAGCAGGCTGTCTGTGTGTCTTTGTGTCAGTGTTGTTGCAGAGTGCAGTGACCTGCGGTTACACTCTCTCTGTTCCCGTTAGGGTAAATATCCCTCTATTAGCAACAAGTGGTCTGAAAGCTCCGATTCTCTCCGAGCTGCTGGAAGCTTTTAGAGTTAGACAAGAGAGGAAAAGCAGCAGCTCTGCCAGATTAACCCTCACTGCAAATCACTCGCATCTATTTGATCCACTTTGAGAACAACAGCACCGGCTGCTGCTACATGCGCTTTTTACGTTCTGCTTTAACAATATTTTAGGTTTTTGAAAAGCATTTCTCCAGTGTTAAGCGACATGTGTCAAATTGATCTTTGTCAAAACATGAAAGATGACCAAACTCATTGGTTTTTGAGCATTTTGACACTGTTCTGCCCACCACCACAAGTTCAAGGCACACCTGCCAGAGAGGCGGAGAGCTGACAGCCTGACTACTCTTCAAACCTCGGATTCAGGGGGAAACTGTGCGGTTTACATCCAGCTTGAAAGCCATCATGTTCAGTTTTTGGAGACAGAATTGACCATATTTGGATGAGAAGGTGAAGTGGTACCTACGTTAGACTAAAAATAAAACTTCTTGGATGGTGTGTAAGTTAACAATAAGAATTAAATGAACAGAAAGCCATATTAGTTTTCAGACTGTTGCATTAAAAATGTTCAGAAACGCATGAAGCTCATGTGAGAGCTCATCAGTTATAATGTCCACAATCCTTATAATTATAACTCTAAACCTTAATAACATTTAAAAGACTGATTTTATGTACACCCCCACCCCACAGACGTCATAAAGACCAAACAGTTTTCTGTATCAGCCTGTAAACTTTTTTATTTCTGCTGGAAAGTCTTTGAAGACTTACTCACCTTCTGCACCCCTAGTGGACATTAGAGGAAGTGCAGGTTTTGGTAGCTCAGTGTTGGCTTTGTTTTACAGCTTGTTGTTTGGAAAAGTGCTGATGAGATTCAGCTGCGGTAGTCTTTTCTGGAGTAATTCTTTGTAGTCCACTTGAATTCGAGCACTATGATGTCATATCTTTAGGATGAGTCAGCACAGTCACAGAAAATTGGCGTTGTACCAATATTTGCTGTCTTATCATTAAGAATAAAAAGGTGAAGTCTCCTTCATATCTTCCATCACATCATGACACTCGGCATGGAGGAAGTGTGATCAGGACAGCAGTTCTCTATTTAAAGGAACGACTTGATTTGTATTGGATTTTCTTTTCTTAAACTTATTGGTTTATTGTGAGTAGACTGATGGTTCAAGAAGAAAAGCTGTTGCTCTGTTAACAACTGATGGGAATAAAGAATAAAGAAGCTTGAATGCTTTGAATGCTTTCAACCCAAGTTTGACAGCATGGCAGGGTTCATAGTCATTAACTGCTACAGCTGCTTTACTGTGACCGGATCAGCATTTTTCTATAGAAAAGGGGAACATGAGTTCTCTCTGTTGAGCTAGCCGGGTCACTAGTATAAACTGATTAGCATTGTAATGTTTCGGTTTCCAGTTAAAGCAATCTGAACAAAGATGTTGACATGATGATAACCTGCCTAGTTTTAAAGAAAAAATAAAACAAGCTAAAAATTGTGAAGAACCACTCTACATAATCAGGACGTGTGAGGTACTGTCTTAAAAAATAAAATTAACTTTGGCACTTAACTCAAACCACTTTTAACGACATATTTGATCCACTGAATCACATGTAGATTTCTTTTATGAAACATATATGGGTCTTTACTAACATTCATGCATGCACTCACACTAAGGTGGCAGATGATCGAAGGCAACCCAAAGTTCAGTATCTTGTACAAGGGTACTTTGACTCGATGAGCTGGGGATCGAACCACAAACCATCTCAGTCACTGCCAAACAAATATATGATGATGATAAATTTAAAGTTAAAGCTCGTTGATTAAATCCACCTTTATTCCCAAAAGTTTATTTCACTTGTAAGGTTGTTTACATTTTGTTGGATTTGCTGTCAAAAATGTTGAAAAAGAGAAGGAAGAGAGTGAGACTGGAAGGAGCGAGAAAAGAAAAAGTTGCTGACCCGCTGCTGAACCTCGGAGCAATAATGAGTAATGACCCTGCAGAACGAGTGTGTGTGTGAGAGTGTTGAACGGCTTATCACTGCAGTCGTGCTTGTTTTAGATCTTATCGCCGTTGTCAGGGTTCGTGTGTTTAGGAGTTAATCGTTTTTATCGGCCGTGTTGCAGCTGAGCTCTAAAAACAGTCGCTGACTGCTGGGATATTTTTAGATCATTTGGTAGTTTCGATTTCCGTCTTCAAGCTAAAAAATTGATTCTAGTTGTTCAGGAGACAAGTTTGTTCAACATTTTACAAATGACACACGAGCGAACGCAGTTATCTCGTGGATTAAGTAGCCTCTGACTCAGTAGCACGCCCACAGGAGAGGCCAGAAGTTCAAGGCACACCTGCACAAAATGCCAGTCCTTCTTTGGACTGAACTGTTGGACTAAGGCACTTTTGACGGGCCATTTGCCACATCTGGACCTAACATGATATCTGCAAGTGTGCCACTGCTCCACTACCATTTACCTTGCCTCAGTCACCTTATCAAGCACTTTGGGACAGTCTAGCACATGGTTTTACTGCCTCTAGTTCAAATCGAGCACTCGTTAGAAGAAAGCCACATTCTCAGAAGGCATGTTTGGTTCCCAAGTGCCTCTTTAGCTCACTTGGCACAGTGTTGTCAGTAGCCAGTTTCTCTCTTGAGATAATGCGGCCAGCCCGAGAGCTGAGAGCATGTCTATTCTTCAAACCTCAGACTCATGGGGAACAATGCAGTTTTGGTTTGTGCGCTCCACGAGCTGGCCGAGGGTGCATGGATGTTTTTCCATGAGTCTGCTTGTGTTTTGTGGACCTTGAGATGGTATTCGACTCCTCTGAGAGGTGAGAGGGGTTCCTGTTCCTACCAATGTCTACGAGCTGTGGGTAGTGACCAAAAGAATAAAATCTCAGATACAAGCAGCAGAAATGAGTGTGTTTATATGTTGTATGGTTTGCTCCATAGTGGACAGGGATGAGTATTTCTCCTTATTAAACTTCTGTCTGTAAATCAGGTCCTTTTCTGTCCTCCCTTAGTGCTCACTCAATCCCTACCATCCAACTAAATCTCCCTCTGACGGGTGTTTTGACTTTTGGGTGAGTTAATAAGTGTATATGTTTGATGTATTTTTGCAGAATATTGCAATAATAATGACTGTTTTTTAAATAAAATCTGATGGCACACTTACACACAGTTTGGAAAGCACTGCTTTAGGTGTGTGTGTGTGTGTGTGTGTGTGTGTGTGTGTGTGTGTGTGTGTGTGTGTGTGTGTGTGAAAGACAGAGTCATAAATCCTGCTGGTTGACAGCAAACACACTGCAGGGTC
>VUQG01016201.1:34219-55143 GCA_015106755.1 Etia nguti | reverse complement strand
AATGTGAAGTAGCACGAGGCACTGGTACTTACTCTAACATTAGAAAAAAAAGAATTAAAACTGAACAATGAATAAAGACTGAACAAGTATAGCCTGTTTGGAAGGGATACCAAGAGAAAGCATCTAAAAAGAACATGGCAGCATGGTTTAAGTTTTAAAAGTTGCATCTGAACAAACCAAGACTTCTGGAACAATGTCCTTTGGACAGATGAGACCACAGTGGAAATGTTTGACTGTAATACACAGCACCGTGTTTGACAAAACCAAACACAGCATATCAGATGTCAAGCACGGTGGTTGAAGGGTATTGATTTGGGCTTGTTTTGCAGCCACAGCATCTGGGCACCTCTTAGTGAGTGAGTTGACCATGAACTTTGCATAACAAAGTATTCTTGAGTCAAATGTGAGGCCATCTGATCCACAATTAAAACTCAGCCCAAGCACAGCAGCAAATCTACAACAGAATGGCTAAAAAAGAGAAGAATGAAGGTGTTACAATGGTCCAAACTCCAAACCTCAGCCTGATTGAAATGCTGTGGTGGGATATTAAGAGAGCTGTGTAAAGAAGAATGGGCAAAAATTCCTCCACGGTGAAAGCGAGCACTGCTAAAGGTGGTACTAAAACCTATTGAATTTCATATTACTGTAAAGTAAAAGTAATCAGTGCACTCAAATTCCATCAGTCACATCCAGCCTACAAGTTTTCTAGATAAGAATCCTTCATTTTCTATACAATCTTAATTGTTATTATTTATATTATTATTTATGTTTAGAAGCATCAAATTGACTTTTTTTCAATATATATATATATATATATATATATATATATATGTGGGTTTTCTTGGCTAAAGAAAAAAATTAATATAATATAATGTAGAAAAAACATTAAAATAACTGAAAACATAACAGTGATATGATACTTGATTTGATCTGATGCTTATTTTGCAAAATTGCCTGTCCCTGAATATTTATCTGGACAGATAAGCATATTAGGCACACTATAACCTTGGCATTCATAAACTTTCCGACTTAATTTCTCTGCCACACTCTGATAAAACAAACCCCACATTCACAACCATGACCAGTGTGTGTGAATAATGATCATTTATCTAAAACAGGAATCCCACTGGGCTTTGTTCTTGGCCCACTTCTCTTCAGTTTATGCTTAAATGACTTACGCAGAACAGACTTCCTCAGCATTTGCAGTCTATCACAGCAGGATTTAAAAAGCTCCTGTCTTACACTTAACATCACATTCAAGAAAACAGCGTTAGTTCGGTTCTCTTTGCTTTAGAGATGTCAACTATTCCAACCTAAAATTTGAGAAAGATATAAAAAATTTTCCAAAAAGTGGGAGAAACGTTTCTCCCGCTCAAAACGCTACGTCCAGATGGACAGAATCAACTTTTTGGGATTTCCTTACCTGGATGATTGAGCATGCATCAAGACATTAAAATTGTGCACTTTGTTGCAAAAGCAGACTCAGTTATTAGTTATTAGGGTGATATCTGGCTCCCAAGCAGCATCTCTGTATCAAGCAAGCTTAATTTAGTGATATGTAATTGAGCAACTAAAAATATGAATAGGAAGTTGATAAGATAAGGTCGCAGTCATGTTGTTAAAGGAAATTACATTTGCTTTAACATTATAAACTCAACTATCTGTCTAAATAATCATGTCTAAGGTGTTCAGTGACCTGGTGGCTCTTATCAGGGTATCTGGCTCAGTAAAACATGGAGCCACTCATCCATAAATCCTAATTTAGACAAACAGGTTTTTCTGGTCACAGAATCAATATGAGGAACTCTTCACCCACGAATCAAGGTACAGCATTACTGTGATCTTCAGACGGATTAGGGTTTAGTTTGGATTTCACTTTGTGTTTACTTCACCAAAACCCTTTTGTCAGTTTAGGAAAATACGAGAGGTAGTAATTTATTATATATGTATAAACATCATATGTTTGAATCATACTTACTCTGTGCCTGTGATGATGTAGCCAAAGTGTCTGTCCTTCCCTCTGCTGGAAAACTCCTTCACTCCCACATGGACCAGCTGGGTTTTGACTTTCATGTCCTTCTTCTGTGGCTCCTCCAGCTGCTTCCTTCCATCTGGGCCTTGAATCCTCTGCATCCACTTGTCAATGTCAGAATCGACCTGTGCGTCAGGGTCCTCTGCCCCACCGGTCAACCGCAAAGTGGACCCTTCCTTCGCAGGTGCTGTCATGGTCTTCTCCTCCCAGCGGTGGGGGACGGGAACTTGGTCTTGCGTTGTGCGGCTATGCACGGTCTCCAGTCCTACCATTTTCTGGAGCGGGGCTGGTGGTCCACTGTTGACCTCTGGAGCGTTACCAAAGGGCTCCATGTTGAGGTAGTCCAGCAGCTTGGAGAAGAAGGCGGTGTGCTGTTGTGAATCAAGAATGAATTCTCTTTAGAATAGTGGAGTCATTTTCTTTTTAGGTCTACCTACACATTACTTTTGTCTCCTTACAAAAGAGAATTAATCAAGAGAAACTGTTATCAGCAACTGAAAAGATATGAATTTGTTCTGCATTCACCAGTGTTTTTCAGTCTAACTGCCAGTCCAAGGTCTAATAACATCTTTTAATTTTACCAGTTTTAAAGGCTGCTTAGTAGATTTACTCATTTACCACTGCTAAACAAGAGTTTCGTGACATTGTGCAAAATCATTCTGATTTCAAAACCGTTCCGTCCAGCGAAAACACTGAGGTCAGACAACAATCAAGGAATTTTCTACGTTTCTGCAGTTGCGAGTTTGCTTTCAAGTTCTAATAATGCCAAAGTAAATGGTAGTCTGCACAACTTTCAAATCATCCCCGTTTGAAAAGTGTTCAAAAGAAAATAAAATGCAAGTTTGGACATGTCTCACTCCCTGAGAAACCAATTTGTTGGTTGGGCAGATTAATTTTACATTCACCTTGTCAACGGGCTCTTTGTCTGCGCCGTCTATTTTCTGGCCTGGAAACAAACACAATATATGTGAGCAGATTGTGTGAAAACTGAAGTACTCTTTTGTATTTAGCAAGGAAAAACAGTTATGACTCAAAATGAAAGACTCAAAAATACCTCTGGCAGCACTTTGAACAGAAATTACATAAACAAAGCCTTACTAAAGCATGTTCAGCTTACAATGTCTTATTCTCTCTTACATTTATATGCTCATAACTACCCTGAACGCTGCAAGCTTTTATTCTCTCTCTCATCAGTAGACATACAGACCTTGCTGTTTCATTCTCAGTGTGTTTTTCTGGTTTAGATCCTGCTCTTTATCTGATTTCAGGTCCTGGTCTTGATTCAAATGCATTGCTGCCTGGGGCTCCCTGTTACCCTCCATGTTCCCCCTGGAGTCAGTGGCTCCTGGTCCTGGCTGGGCTTCAAGCACAGGCCGCTCCACATCCACCTCCCGCAGAGCTCCTGTGATGACTTCAGCCAGCTGCTCCAAATCTTTGCCCATCAAAGCATCCATGTTGATGCTGTGCCTCCCCACTTGGTTCACCAGATTCTGGATGAATCGCTCTAGACAGGAAAAGAAGGGTTGATAGAGCATTTATAAATGCATTAAAAAAGCACCAAAACGCAAAATTCTCCTGAAAATGTAGAGAAGAAAAAAGCAACTATAGTTAATCTTACCGTCCATGGCCCTAAGAGGCTGTTTTGCCGTGAGTCGGTTTGAGTCAGCCTTGACTAGCAGTTGGTCTAGATTAGGCTTTTGGGCTTTGGAGCTGAAAGCAACCTGAGTCTGTGGTTCTGCGTGGTCGTTTAAAGCTGGTCGCACATAGCTGAGGTAGTGGAGCTTTCCTTTGGGCCATACCGCCTCACCACCTGGACTGCCCTGCTGAGTGCCTGGTGCCCCGGAAAGAAGCTGTTCCATATGGCTGGAAAGCAGCGTGCTCTTTCCTGGGTTCTGGTTGGAGTAAGCTTTACTGAGCTTGGGGTGCCTGCCCTCTCCACTCTGTGTAACGACTTTGGTGATTGGAGGCTGGCCGGCTCCTTTCTGAAGACTATAGATTGTGGTCTCCTTCCAGCCCTGCTTGGGCTTTGGCTGGCTGGGCTCTGAACGGTCATCAGATTTGATGTCTTCTTTCTACACACAACACAACATACCCAGTATACCACATTTAGACAATTGTCTGACTTAGGAGTAGGGTTTGGGTGCTAACATGTGTTAACACCCAAACCCTACATGCAAGCAACAATGAATGGATAGGTACTATTAGGTCCATAATTTGTTAGACAAAGACACTATTATTGTAGTTCTGCCTCTGTTCATGAAAAATTCAATTTTAAAATCAAACAATTAAGATGTGACTGAAGTGCAGACCAAAAATCAGCAATAACCGTATAGGGATAACTGCTTTTTTTATACAAAGTCCTCCATTTTCAGAGGTTTAAAAGTAATTGGACAACTGATAGTTTCATGCCAGGTGAGGCTTGTTCCCTTCTTATTTCATAACAAACGAAGCAGACATAATGTGGGAAGTTGATTCAAAGTGTTAATTTTCTATTCCATAGCTTTTCATTGTGCTGATTGTTTGTCTTCCTGCTTTCGGATTTAATAACTGAAAACATTTGGGTTAAGATCAGGTAACTGACTTGGGCATTAAAGAGTGTCCCATTTCTTTACCTTGAGAAATTCTTGAGTTGTTTTTGCTTTGGGTCATTATTTGTTTGCAGGTGAAGTGCTGCCTGTGGTTGACACCAAACCATCTGTAATTCTATTCCTGAAGGTATGTCTTGATTGTAGACTTTAAAAGTGATCACCTACCTCCTCAAGTGTCCTTGACTTGGTTTGATATTGTGAAGGGTTTTTCTTAAATAATTCTGTCATCATACACTGTAAGTTGTCTTCTGTAGTCTTTCGGGACATTTTGGTATTGCTGCACTGGTCAGAGTGTTTCTTCTTTCCAAGAATGAACCAGATTGTTGATTTGGCCACTTCTAAAGGTTGTGTGTGTCTCTATTTTTTTGGGGGGGGGGGGGTAGGTAATTGTTGACCTCCTTAACGTGCACTGCCAAGGGCCTCATATAAAACACAAGTTTAACACTTTATATAAACTTCAGATATTACATCTGCTTTATCTGGCATGAAGTAAGAAGGGAATGGTCCTCGCTATGAAACTGCTTCTGAACTGAATTTTTAGCGCCTGAAATTGTGGGACTGTGTGTAAAAATAGCTGTCATTCCTTAACATTCATCCATCCATTTTGTGCAAAAGTTTTGTTCAAAAAAACTAAAAACTTAAAGTCTACCTCTACCTCCTGCGCCACAACCACCCCCACAGTGGAAGGGAAAATAATTAATGGCTTATGTGAAGGTGCCTCTTTGTCAGCTGTGTCAAATACCTAAAAGCATCCGTGAGCTCAGAGGCGCTAACAGGGTAAATGATCCAGAATTATTTATTGTGTAAGCTCTCAAAACTGAGGCTTTTAGGAGACAAAACTGGATAGCCTACGAGCAGACAAACTATAACTTCCAAATGTCGGCTGTAGGGTGCTATATTTCGCGAAGTTAAGCTAAGACCATGTAGCTTTTTAAGGTTAAATATGGATAATAACAAGCTTTAAGCAATATTTCTGTTGGGCTGTAGTTATAAAAGTGTCTTTTTAATGCTAGTTATCTGTTAGCTCAACTAGCATTATCGTCCTACTAGCTAACTACACACTGGGTGTTAAACATAATGAATTATAAATCTTTTCATCCTGCTAAAAGTATTATTAGCTTTAGCCCTTAATCTATAAAGCATGATCTGATTTGAAGCCATGTCACTATGCTATCACTATTAGCATATGTGCCTAAATACAAGCTTGTGAAACTGCTAGCATGGCTGTAGAGTTTGTTGCGACAATTCAGTCATATGATAAGTATAACATAGTATGACCTCTGCAATATTTTATTTTCTTCATGACAACATTAAATGGGTTGCACTGGGTCAGCATTGTTGTGACAGGCTTCAGTATAAAAAGAGAAGCAACCTGAGCTCGACGAGACGGGACAGGATATGAATGGGGAATCCAGATCAAAGACAACTGCTCTTGGAAATTGCATTATGGAAATCACAGATGAGATAGTGTCACTCAAAGAGTAATTTCATGCATTTCCACAGCTCACAACAAACTTTAAAAAATATACCCTCTCTATCTGAGAGGTAGCAGCAATGCCTTATCTAAAGAGAGAAAAAAAATTGAGTCATCTGATTTAAAAGTTCGTCATATGAGTATATATTTGACACATGATGAATAATGTATTTACATTAAAATGATACAAAGACATTTAGAGGCATTTTAACCATTTGGTATTGTAGCTGGTATTAATATTGGCACCAAAATGTGTGATTGTGCTCTAAGAGAGGAAGAAAAATAATTCCTCTCGTGTGAATCATAAGAGCCCACGCTTCAATTCAGCATACAGTATATCCATTCCACTGAACAGCATCATTATCCATGTTGCTGTTGCACTAATACTAGCTATCTCCCTTGCCATTTTCCGTCCTTCAAATGTATATAGAGAAAATGTCAGTCTTTCCAACCCCGCTGTACTGAGAGGTTATAATGGCATTAGCACAGCAAGATGGGGGCTGCTCTGCCATTCATGCTAACCATGTTTGCCTTTTTCCATCACACCACACAACAAAGGAGCTCATTTCATCAATAAGGAAGGTCCTGAACTCTTCAACTTTGCATTATGGCTGCGCTGACACAGCAGCAGGAAGCGGCTCGGCTATGAAGGATGCGGAGCACATTTCACACAAAGCCGGGGTTCCACCCTAAATATAAGGACTGAATAATGTAAAGAGGTAATGGAAGATCTTTGTATAAAAGGCTCCCTGCTCAGTGGGAGAGGAAGCGAAGACAGAAAGCAAGAAACAAAGGCAAAGTAAAGACAAGAGGGTGACCCCAGCAGAAGGAGGATACTGACACTTTGTCAAAAGAAGTGGGAAGAGGCCCTTCTATAATTTAGCCAAGAAAATGTGATGCTTTATGTTTACTTGCACAATATGGATTCCTAAATCCATCTATATTTAATGTTGCACCTACTTTCACATAAGCCATTAATGCATATTTCAGTTTAGTATGTCACTTCCATAAAGTTGAAGGACTTACTTGAAACACATTAAATGGCAGACATCCTGACCTTTCGTCCTGACACTACATCCTTCTTCATCATTTTTCAATCATATAGATCCAGTTGCTTCTTAAATGCCTTTCAGACCATATGTTATTAACCCGTCATGTAAGGGTTCTGCAAAATGTTAGAATTAACTTTAACATCAACCTACCACAAGCCTTGGTAGGTTGATGCACAAAACACATATTTTTATGCGTTTGTTACTGTTCATTTCACTTAGATGCCCAGTGGCTCCTACACATTTACTCAGTGCTGGATTCTCACTTGAACATTGGCCACCTCATGTTGGACTCCCAGTTGTCCATCTTTTTCAGCCCGCGGCAGGAAGCCCAGTCCCGTCAGGTACTTGTGAAGGTTTCTAGTCAACTCATCTTGTGCAGGCTTCAGTTTCCTGTCTCTGGAGCTGCTGTAGGTGGTCAGGAGGCTTGGGGGGGTGGCCTGATGGTGGAGGGGGATGTTCTTCAATTTGGAGAGCTCTCTAGAGATGACCTGCTGAGTGATGTCATCCTGCCATGTCAAACCTGTAGGAAAAAAGAAAGAAAAAGAAGTAATATTTAAAAAACATTAAAAAGAAAGTACTATATAATAGGTATCTTTGAATAGTCGGTAGTGTGGTTCATATAACAATCTGCTAATTTAAACAGAATTCACAAGTCCTCCTATTGTGAATTTAAAACATGATGTTTTATTATATTGTTGCTTACACTGTTCTGCTGTTCAGCACGGAGAACTGTTCAGTACAAGACTTCAGAGAAAGTGTTATACTGTAGTTCTCTCAACACTGCAGAGTAAACATTACGGTACAAAACAGCAAGGATAAAGGATGAAAGAATAGAGGAAGTCCAAAATTATGACAAGCTAAACGGAAGACACGAATGCACATGCACACATGTAGAGGCACATGTCTGCACATACATGTACAGACACGCACACACACATATGCGCACACAGCACAGCCCATCAACAAGCCCGGGGAGAATGTCACACAGTGGCCTGACGCCGTGCCAACATCCTTGCTAATTGCCAACACATAGTTGGGATGCAGAACTCCTGGGCAGGGGCAAAGCACAGTGGTGCCAGGACCAGATGGAGCTACCCAAGCAAAAAAGATACCCAAAACATGGCCCCATTCCCAATGAGCCAAGAGACACACGATTCAACTGGCGAAGAGCGCCGAAACACCAACGATATTATACTTTAAAAACAAGAACACACAGATGACACGGCAATTACAATGAGAATCAATTAATTGCTGCCACACACCAAACTTTTTTACCAGAATCTAAAGAGGTGTCTACCTAAAGAAGCCAATGCTGCTCTTGGGTTTAATAAGGAAACAGACTGTGAAGTAGAAATCTGTGAAGGAATGAGCGTTTCAACACTGCAGAATGTCTTCATTAGCCGGGTTTCTCACCCATACACGCTGGATATTCTCATAGATATTCATAAGCACCAGATGAGGATCTGAGCAATGCAGAGTAGCTACAGATGCCTCTAGTCATTCTTGGCAGCAGTGAATGGAGCACAAAGCAGCGTATGTTGTCACTGTTCTGGAACGCAGCTCAGCCATCCATCCGTACAACAATGACAGTTAACTACCCGTGGCTTACGCAGTGTGGTGTATACTTGCTATATATTACAGTGGTGATCATCATTTATGCCATCATCAGCGGGCGATGGGAGGATCGGGCCTGGCTTCAGCCCTAAAGGATCCATATGGCACCTGCAGTTTACTGTAGCCGGTTAAATAGGTTCAAGTGGTACATGTGCGATGGCGCCGCAACAGGATGAGGCCGGCTTCATCGACTGTGACACTTCTATCCCCTCTGTCTCCTGGGGGATGATTTCATTTCCATACATACCAATGTTTTGTCTGCGTGCGATGGGCCCCACTTGAGGAAAAAGGTATGCCGGCGCAAATTACAGAATCAAAATGAGCCATTTTATAAAAGAAAAAAAGTCAGGAAGAAAAGTGGTGGGGCCTTTACGGTTGGGCTCCTCTCAATCAACCTCTCCGCTGATTATCCTGGCACTGAGGAGCTAAATGTCATGCAAATTCATCTGTAAGTCCAGAGAAAGAGCAGGTTCCATCATCAAGTGCTGCCGCTTTTCGCCTGTTAAGGATAGCATCCCGTCTCAGGCAAATGCCTCAGTTAATTAACGCCTTGCCATTAGTGCAACAGCTTTCAAACAAGCAAGATATTTCTGTTGGCCTCCTGTCTGTTTTCTGTCTGACAGAGGGAGAGGGAGTGTGTGGGGAGGGGGGGTCCTAAATATTCAAAGCCTATTAGATGGGATCCTGTCTACATGCCTTGTTGATTAATCTGGTGGGGTTTTTTTGAAATGCAGATTTTCCTTTCCTTCACTTCTTTGCACTAACTGGTTTTAAAGGCATTAACGGAAAAGAGCTTGAATTACTTAGCAGCAAGTTCTGTTTAATTAGTCGAAATGAAATGTGTCAATCTGAATTTGACATGTGCATTAAATCAATGTAGGCTCCGTTATATGAATGCACATACTGTATGAGTGCCATTTGTAACATACTGCTGCATTTGCTGTGGGGTTCAGAACTCACTACTCTCACACCTCAGTAAAATAAAATTTAATGAAAGCGTAAAAGCTCTGGCCCCACCTAGATGTAGTTATTCTCGTCCCGGTTAAATGCTAACATATGTTTATATAGAGCATAGAACATCTACAAGAGTGCAAAGACAATTAGTGCATCCATGTCTTTATTAAACTGCAGCAAATAATTTGCTCTGAGTCAAAGTCTGCAGGAAAAAGTAGCCAGAGTCACACCGAATGATTCAGTAGATCCCCCGTGTTTTCCTTATAACAACTCTAGTTTTCACGCAGCACTTTAGCGTGTAAGTGTATCTTTTCTCCCCGCTGCTATCTAGCTAGGCTGTGAAGGAACAAACAGAGTGGAACATGGTGAACAACAACAGCAGTTTTAGTTGCTTGTCTGTCAAGGAAAGCAGGTTTGCACAGGATCCAAAGGAGGACCACGAGTAACCTGTTGTTTCCGTACCGCTGGAGGGACATGATGTCAGTTTATGGTCACTGATTCTCCCTGACCGATGATTCCTGTCAATAGAGCTAATGCAACTGTCACAGTGCATCATCTTACTTGACTTGTCTGTATGAGACTATGTGCTGCTCTACAGAGGGTCGTGAAGTCATCAACTTTAGGCTGCTGCATTTTGATGTGCTCCATCAACTTTATATTACCAGTCTTGCATTCTGACATAATTCTTTCTGATGTTTAACATGTGGCGCTCGAAAGCATAAACACTGATCTGGACCTAGTATGAGCTGTACTGACCTTCTAGTAGCACAAATGCTTGCTAAGTCCCTCCTTCTCCATAGCTATGGTTGCTGTGTCTGTAAATGAATGGGGTTGCATTAGAGCTTCACTCGCTCTAGCCAGGGCTAGCTTGCTTGCTATCGACACTAAGCTTCTAGCATCTTCAGGAATTTCGGTAGACTCACGCAGAGATTGATTAAAAGACCCAAGTATGAGTTGCAGTCAAAAAATTTTGTAACAGCACCTTTAATAACAAAGCAAAACCTTCTCCGCCCTTCAAGGTCATGTGCTGCTTGGAGAACTCCTCCTTCGTTCTTTAGCTAGCTGCTTGGTCCAGTTTTGGCCTCACTTGCACATGTGCATGTATTCATAATACAATGGCCTACAAACTTGTGAAAGTATCAACTTTTTTGTTAAACTAACCCAAGTTTTATGTCAGGGATTATCCAGGGTGATGATAGCTGGGCCTTAGGACAGAAAGCAAACAGAAGTCCTGAAGAATGAGCATCAGGTAAGGAGCACAACCAGGACTGTTTTTCCCAGCTTAAATGGATTTCCCCACCATTACACTGGCAATGTGGACATCTTAAAACATCTGAGTACAAACAACCTAAACTCTGATGCATTTGTGCGCCCGCTCACAGCACAGTTAAAAGGCATGAGTTTTTCTGGCCACAGCAACACAGTCATCACCCACCATCTGCTCTACTGCCCAGATTTGGCTCTCTACAACGTCTTCCTCCTCTCCAAAATATAACTGAAGTTTCAGCATTGCTGTTACAGAGGAGATGTGAATTACAAAAGCAGTATATGTGGCGAGGGCAGAAGCACTGCGAGCAGTGTAGCGGTTAATGGGGAAATTATGGTCCAGTGATGGTAGCGCGTGGGCAGATAGATGGGCAGCTTTGGACTGCCTATCTGTCTGCAGTGGTTGAAAACTCCTCTCTGTAGACTCTTCACAGACAAATATCTTCGTGAACAAAAGGACACATCTGCCGTGGCATAAATTAAGCATCAAAAGCAGACGACCACAAAAGAGACAGTGGTCAAGTTTATGGGTTGAGTTCCAGAAGTTGTTCATTGCACCTAATTTTGCCACACTTTCAGTTGCTTGGGGTTGACTTATTTCTCTTAACATCTATCGGGAAAACTTTATTGGACTCTCTCTGTGACCTTACCTTCAGTTCATCTGCTTTGTTAGCCACTCCCACCACCCGGTGAAACAGAGACCAGAGGAGAGGCCGGAATATGATATGACTCAAAAAACACAGGAGAACCCGCTGCCCTCCACAAAGCAGGGAAAGCACTGCTATGATTGGAAAATTGCTGTTCCAGTGAAGGCTTTAGAGAATGGTCAGTTAAATACTTCATCATTTGAATATATTGAACATCAAATTCAAATCGCTGCAGTAACTGAATTAGCTCCTGTGTGTATAGTCACACAATCCAAGGCTACAGCAGCACACATATTTAGCAGAGCCGTAATGATCTCAAAGCTGTATGACAGCAGTCTAGCTATATGAAATGTGTAGGAAGACTGCGGCTGTGCACAGTGAATACTAACTAAGCTTTAGATGATGTGTAATATAAAAGTCATTTGCAGCTGGATGACAGCGTCTTGCATTCAAGAGGTATTGTGGTGAAAATTTAATACCAGACAATGTGCTCTGCCAATGGGGGCACATCCAGACAACCCAAGCCCTTTTGTACAAGGGTCAATTTCTATTGATCTGAATGACATTGGTGTTGTGCATTGAGCAGAGATTGTGTGATTTCTACCTGCTCTGATGCAAGATAAAGAGGATTGTAAATCGATTCTATTGATGTTCCTCCCTCGTTTTTTTTTCTCCCCTTCATCTCTTCAATTTGGGTTACAGTACAATGGTCTCTATAACCCCGTCTAGCCTCAAAAAAGGGTCCCCGATGTCTCAAAGATGACACTTCAATAGCTGTTGAGCTGATAAGAATAACGTGCCACCGAGCATTAACAGTGCATTGTGGACTCATCCGAAGATAATGCTTCGTGTGTGTGTGTGGATGTAATTCTACGAGACAGAATAGGCGAGCATGTTTCAAAGTGATGATGTCATGTTTGTGGTGTCGGGAGTCTTAAGATACAAGGTCACTGAAGAAGTCTCATAATGAAAACCATCTGAAGAATTAAACACCTCTTAAAACAGAGCAGAAAAAAAAAAACATTTACACACCGGATCTCTTCTCATCCTCCTCGCTCTCATTTGTTTATTTCTAAGCAGTAATTAGAATAAATGTGTGGTCTCGCCTGGCTTAATATTCATCACTCCATTTTCTCCCTCTTTTTTTTCTTTTTTTTGATTTTCTCTGGCCGGCTGCTTACTCTTAATGATTTTCAACACTGGTTTACGCCTGTTAAAAGATATTAAGCTCAGAGTGGCCTGCAAAGCCAATTACGCTTGGAGGGCTGAGCGGCCGGTCACGGTCTGTGTTAAAGGTGTCTACTGCCCCCTGGTGGGTCATAGCTTCAGTTACAAGCTGTTAAATGCTGGAGAACATGGAAGTTTTTTTTGTTTTTTTGTTGTTTTTTTTTTACAAGGAAACATGTTTTTTCTTGGTACCTATTCATTTTAACGAGTTTATAATGAACGTTCCCGTCTATGCTGAATTGTAGACATGTTTCCTCTTTTTGCATGTTCAGCTGACCTGCTGTGCACAGGCTCAGGCATTTAATTGGATGTAATTAATTAGGAATGTACTGCCTGAACATGTTGTGTCTACATTTATACTTATAATGAGTACCAAATTACATATTTGCTTCCAGGAAACATGCTATTAAATTATTAAGAAATCACAGGCCCATGAAATGAAATGCTATCGTTTGCTTCATATTTTCCAATGTACACAGAATTCAAGCTATTTTTCCCCTCTGATTCATGCTTCCTAATTAGCGCTGGCGTTCACACTGTATCAGCAAGAGAAGACTTTGTTTCCCACAACTAGTATAAGACATGAATATCAATTTTCCCATATTAGATGCATTGATTACACAAAATCCAAACAAAAGCCGGCATGTCTCCATGTTAGGAAACAAGAAACGGTTATTTGGAATTCTTTCTGACTTCAGTCTAAATGAGATGCACATATAGTTAGTTCTTATGTAATATATCTCTGAAGATGTATACCCATGAAAAAAAAAAAATCTATATATAAAAAAAATTCACTGCCACCTGCCAGTGAGCGAGCAGTAGAGATTGTCTGAAGTGATTACACTGCACACCTCACAGCCTCTCATCCACAAAATTAGCTTTAAATGTCTGAGCGGCATACGTGCCGGTCTGATTGGCTGCCAGAGTTAGGCGATGGGGGCACAACAATGGCCTGATATGAGTCAAATGACCTGTTCTAGCTCTCTGGTGGTGCGCTGCGCCTAGCCAAAGAGACAGCTTGGCTTATTTGGCTTGCATCGCACCATGGCAGTTGACAGGCATTTGCTGCGACTGATGCCGAAGAGACAAAAAGAAAGTTGGACAAAGATGGACAGGCTGTTTGTACCTCTGTGAGCCAGTTTCTGGAGGAGGATCCTGAGACGTTGCAGAGCAGAGGAAGAAATATCGTACGTGTGCAGGTCTCCACCGGCCAGTTCTTGGCACCTTCCAAACACTCCATCTACAGAGAGAGGAAAATGGAGAAAACAGGTTCGTGAGTGTTTTTCCTTTTTACAGCTTAAAGTGAGAAACAAACGCACACACACAATTTTACAGCCCCCTTTTTTGTGGCTTTGATGATGTAAAGCTGCCCAGATGAAATGTTATATTTGTGTGAGGCACCTGCCGTGCCTCGTACCTCTGATTTCCTGTTTTTGGGGAGCTAATAGCTGACATTTTTTCCTCCGACAGCATCTCGATAAGCCGTCGTTCATGGCAGGAAGGACTTTATCGGGAACCCCAGTAATCTCCCTATCAGCAGGCCTCCTGCCTCACTCAATACAAGTTGCTAGGCAACCCACGCCACGGAGCCCCTATCAGCCCCATAATTCAATGGATGGTGTAGACCTCTGAAAGATGCCGAGGCTCAGGGGGTCAGAAGGGAGTGTGTAGATGCAAGGCCTAGAATATAAATGACCCGTGTTGTCACCTTCTCTCAGCCTGGAAGATAAATCCATGCGTCTTGTTTGCTAAACTCACTAAATGAAAGTCTAAGAAGATCTCTGGAGATGAATCCTGCAGTTTCAATCTGAGCTACTTCCTCTGCGAGTGTGGAGTCATATGTGTGCAATCATCTATGCTGCCACGTGAGAGTATGTGTAAGGGATGCCACTGTGATTAGCTGGGATTTAATGATGTGAATCAGCACTTGGTCATGCACCACAGCTTCCCATTAATTAGCCCCAAGATGTCGGACAATGACAGCAAACTATGCTATGAGTGATGTTTAATGACACATCGGGAAACAAAGAATAAGCAAAAGCTGATGTCCATTAACATACTGCAATTTTCTGCCTAGGGTTCTGAAAATAGACAATTGCAAATAAAAGGATTTATGATAACTTATATTTTTCGATCATAGACGGTGGTCAGAAGTTTCCTTGAGCTGTTCTTTTTCCAGTGTAGAATAATTGTACATTTAATGACTTTAAAAACAAGAACTGGGTGCACAAATTTAAATTTATTTTATATTTCCTCTAACCCACACTGGGACACATAATCATACTCTCTAAAATCTTTTAAGAAAAGCTTTATGGTCAGACGAGACAAAGGTTGAGCTGCTGTACGCAGGAAACAGTTCAAAGAAATCATTAATGGCCAAAATTACCATGATCAGTGGATGTCTCTCTGCATTAAGAGTGAAACATCTCTTCAAGCATACTGTTAATTCAGGTAAGTCACTCAGACTAAGTTACGCTCAGGTGCAATCATTTGATACCGTTCTACACATCCAATTAGCAATCCAGTCTCATATGAGGCTCAGTAGTTTGAGCTGCATGGGCCTGTCTGAAGTTATTGCACAACTGCAAACCATTTTACAACTCACCTCCACCCTAGAACCTCCTTTCCCCTCCTTTTCATTTCTTTTCACGCTGTCTCTGGCTTAATCAGATGTTTAGCATTCAGCGTCGGTTCTCCCGACTCCGTCTTTCTCCGTATACAAGTGGACAGGGATGGGGTGTGTCCCAGAGCACAGCCATACCACCAAATATAAATGGCTGCAAATGGAAACAGCAGTTTTCTTTTGGCTACAGTGATTCTGCGTGAAAGATAATAATGTGATGTCTAACGATGCTCTAAATTGAATTCTTAGTTTTAACGAGATGCGGGTGTGTCCCTCTCCAGCATCCCCCCTCTTCCCTGTGAATCATTAAATGACAGCTCTGTACAGGAATAAGCCTGTGGGAGGAGGTGAATTAGCATAGACAGCACGGTGCAACGCTCCGGAGTTATTTCGAGATCTCCAACGGCGCAGAGGAAAACTTCCCACCTACAGACTCAGATCATCACAGACGTGTGTGCATCACAGGACGTCAACTGTCTCGTTCCTCTTTGCCAACAATCCCTCTTTTTTCCCCCCTTTTTTTTTCCGGGTGTCGCGGTTAATATGATCCCAAAATAAGAGTGTGTTTTGTGATATATTTTTCCCAGTTATTACACTATCAGCGCCTATTATGTAAGAAATAAAGGGAGGCTGGTGACATAACAAGTGACGGAAAACTGTTTAATGTTTTATGCTCTCCATCCTTCACTCGTTTCCATGGTGATGGCACATGTTACTTCCTTCTCTGTTGTCAGGGACATTCCCGATAGCAACCAGACACACACACACACACACACACAGTGATTTAGTGCATTAAATATAGAAGTCAGGTGTTTAACAACAAAGAAATCCTTGTTTGGCAAATATAACAGTTGACTGGTTTATCGAGGTGGTGCCGAGCCATTCAGAGCCACATGCGCAATGAATCACAAAGCATTATCCTGTCACTTTAGTGAGTATATTTACAATATTGAAGAGATCAAAACAAGCGGGAATGGTTATTGTAGTTGACAGCTTGAAGGAAAACACATTTTTCTTTCCTTCTATTTTTTGACAGATAAAAACAACATTTTAATTCCAGGCCTGGAGGTTCCCAGCATGTGCTTGGTATGCAGAGAGTTCACACATGGGAATCAATCAAACAGGAAAATGATTTTCCTAAAATATGTCACTAGTGGAACAGATCTACGAATGTCCGAACCGTCCAGCTGAAGTCTATTTACAGTGATTTTCTGATGATCTCCTGCGAGGCTTAAGGGAGCATTAAGCTGACAATACACCAGTATGTGCTGTCTTGCAGTGGCAAGACTGCAGCGCAATTAAAGCTCAATCAATGTAATCTATAATACATAAAGCAGGCCACAGAATCAATCAATTGATCAGTCCTCAAATGCACCATCCCATAAATCGGTGATATTCGTTATAAAGAAAAGCTATGACTGGATGCATGTTGGCAGGAATAAAGAAGATTTTCAGCCGAAAAAGGTGAAGCACTCTAAATCCAGACACGTCTCTCCTCTCGCTGTGACAGACAGAGAGACACCCGGCTGCTGCTAAAGCTATTTAAACTGTGAAAGCTAATGCTCTTGGATAACATGAGGAAACACTAAAGCTGACAGTCAGCAAAGCATTTCCAAAAGACTGTACATTCAGAAGATGAGGCAGACGGACCCAGGAGACAAATTAAGATGTATTGGAACAGCTGTATTAGCGGTGCAACTCATGTTATGAAAATAAATAGACTCAGATCAAAACACAGAGGCCGGCCAGATGTAGTCTGCAAACAGGGAACGGTATGGGAACAAAAGCTAAAGTGATCAGGATATGATTAATGAAGTGTTTACAGGTTATTCTGGGCTTCCTGTGTGGCAGTTGTGGCTTTGAAATGATAATTATATTTATGCATGCTCTGTAATGCACATGGAAATACAGAAATGAATAAAGATAAATCAGACTTTCAGATCAAAACATACCGCCTGTTGAATATGGCTGTGGGGCATAAATCATCTCTATTATTACATTTTTCCTTCCCCCTGAAGAGCTTGTGTCTTTTGTTAAACCTGATCTAGCATCTTTGAATACTTACAGTTACTTTACTCCGCACTTCATACCTGATTATTCTTGGAATTGCCTCCTGAGCCCTGGCGCTCTTTCTCTGTCCTTGCAGATTTTTATTTATTTATTTATTTTTTGATATGATGGATTTTGTAGTGGTTACTTAAGGTGTTTATGCTGCAGTTGCGCTTGTTGCTGATCAATAGAAGCATCACCTAAATAGCTTAAATCTGAAATACAGTGTGGATGTTTCAGACAATATTGGCCCGAGTGGAGGAAAGATAACCGCCAATCGATACCACACTGTTGGTTAAGTGTTTAATAGTGTGCCCCGAGGGAAACATGTAGCACTTATCCGCTGTACTTTAGCCTAGCTTATGATAGCAGTAAGCCACAGACTTTGGAGAGCTGCATCAAATTAAAATGCATTTCCCGGGTAATCACATATGCTTTTAGAACAACGTCTAGAAAAGTATTCCCTGAAGACGAGGGTAAAGATTTGAAGTATTGCATTAAAAATGAGACATGACGGCAGGAAGTCAAATGGTATGTGTAAGGATATTAAATGATCTACCTAATCTACAGTTCATACTGAAGCATCTTTGTTCAAAATCTTATTTTTTAAGTTACGGGTTTTCAGTGGACGGCTTTCATGTTTTATTGTCTCCTGTATTAAACCAGTAGGTTGCTTTAGCCCCATCTTCTGCACCAAGTGAGGAAAATAAACTGAGCTGGAATGATTTGAATTTTAGCTAAACCGCTTAACCCCCCCAAAAAAATATATATCCCAATTATAGCCGAGAAACCACAATTATCTAATAATATAGATTTGGCGTTGCTTTAGCTTTTGCATTAGCTAAAGACACACTAGAGTAAAAATAGGACAGCAACATCCTTGCAAGTAATAATGGCCAATTGGTGAATGTAGTTGCAGCGACTGAATAGTCTCTGAGAGTCAACTTCTGGGCACTTTCAATCAATAGGGGATTGCACAGGTCGCCTGGTGTGAGGCAACCTGTCTCCAAACAAGCAGCAGTCTGATTCAAACTAACTGCAATCACTCTCAGACAGACTGGTGAAGGCGTGGAAATAATTGTCATTTAACTTACAGGTGAAGCGAGGTCAGCCTGAAGGACAGCTCCTCTGTGACGTGTCTCTTTGTAATAGGGGACTCGACTCATTGGTTGCCAACTGGTTGTATTCCAGTTATATTCCTATAAAAGCAACATCACTGAACGCTTATGTGTCAGTATTTGTGGAGGAATTTCAGAATTTATGTTCCAAATCTAGAAAATTCTGGCGTGATTCTGAGTGTAAATAGTTAATGTAAATTTCTATGCATGGCAAGAAATCACAAACTGACGGCAAACAGACTTTTCAACCCACCGAGGTGTCTTTGAAGACCGGAGGTGTCTGCAGGTGGTCTCAGACCTGCTTCCTGACTTTGAAACAACTATTCACAGGTAGTGAGATCACAAATGTGTGTTCAAGTTCAGGTTACACATTTGCAATCTGTAAATGACTGTAAAATAAAATAATGACAAAGATATCAAAAAAAGTGCAATGCTTTATATCAATCAGTCATTTAATTATAGCATAGTAGTATTTAGTACCCCTGCAAAAGTTTGGCGACCTGTCCAGGGTGTACCCCGCCTCTCGCCTTATGGGAGCTGGGATAGGCTCCAGACCCCCGTGACCATGAATTGGATAACCAGATGAGGATGGATGAATGGATAGTATCTAGTATCTTCAAGGAAAGCAAAGCAACAAGTTTACCTGCAGTAACAGTCAAAAAAATCAAGTGAAAAGCTGCTAAACTCTCCAATTACTGGTAGCACTATTTCTTTAAGATTAGCTGGTGAGGATGCTATTAGAGTCTTTTATTGTATCATACTTTTAAAAAATAGGCATTATCTGTAAAAGATTAGACTCTTTTACACATATTTTATTTAGATTAGACTCTTTTACACATATTTTATTTAAGAAAAAATTTAAGTCTCATCACATATTAGAAATTATTTTGAACCCTTTTGAACCCTCATTATAAATTATAAAATATTGTTATTCTAAAGCTCAGTGTGATCAAAGTAAGCGTAGCTGAAACGTTTAGACAATCATTTGCACCAGTGGTTTACGTTTGTCTTAAAAGGGGGCGAGTACGTTGCTATGGATGCGGTAAATTTTGGGTTTTATGTTTGTGATGAATAGAGATTGATTTGTAAAGAGCTGTTTTCATGCTGGTAAAGTGCAAAAAGAAAAAAAATGTGTTTTCACAAGCACTGAAAATGATAGTCAGTCACATATAAAATGATGCAACCCTTCCTTGCCCTCAGCCACCCTGCATGGCAACAGCCCGGGTGAAGAACGGTTGGCCCAGCCCAGAATAAACCAGGTTACTCCTTCAGGGACCTGAGGAAGAGTTGATGTGGCAGACCTAGTTACTCCCACACATCATATGTCTGTGCAGTGGATGCTGCTCATCAGGAGTCCAATGGAGAGTGACAGAGCTAGACTGAGTGTGCCGATGAGGCAACTAAATAATGTTTCATTACTTGCATATTAGGTACAACATTAATCTAACATTAGTTTTTTTTGTCTGTATATATTTTCCTACAGTGAGCAAGCACAGCGCAGTAATTACACTTCAGTTGGAGACGGATTCTGTGAGCGAGGCAAAATAAATAAATAAAAGCTAAAATTAAAATACTACTAGAGGCCAATCTTGCATGGGGATCACACCGGCTACACGCTGACGCTCCAACCTATGAGTACGCAGAGTTCATTACTAAAGTGTTACGTGATAACATGAGTACTCGGTACCCGTGGGCTGAATTTGGTCTTCATTTTGAACTCGCACGCCTGGTAAATTTTGCGTATCTGGTCACAAATCTGTCCACATCCATGCAAACAAACACATGAACACCTGCCAAAGTACTCAAAACCATATTTAGATGTTCCTGCTACAGTAGGTGCCTCGAGGATCGTATTCTGCCACGATGACGCTCTCACACACAGACTCACAAGCTGTGCTGCGACTGATACAAACAGACAAATCTCAAAAGAAATGATCATCCACATTATATTCTTCATGAGTCTTCATATTCTTATGTATCCACACCAACTAAGACACTCCCGTCTACCTCGGGGTATTTTATTGTGAAGGTGTCAGCAGTTTTTTTCTATTATGCTTCCTTTTATCAATGCAGGCCGTGTAATTAAAGTCTTTTTTTTTTTTTTAATTCTTTTCTGTACTCTCCTCTTTTTCCCCGTTTCCTCTGAAACTGGGTTAATATGGAAATCAAGGAGGAGGTCTCCCAATTTGTGCTAACTTCCAAAGTCTACCCACTCCCTCTCACTGGAAGATAGTCCCAATCCTTTTTTTTTTTTTTTTTTTTTTTTAAAACATCCCCAAA
>VUQG01016201.1:13297-24399 GCA_015106755.1 Etia nguti | reverse complement strand
ATGGCAGGACGCTGCTATAACAGTTGTTTAAATAAGACAGTGACATTTTGTTCACCCACATTTCATCAGGAAACTATTTTCTCTGGGGTGAAGGACAAAATTAATAATTCACTTTAACACCACAAGAAAATACAGTAATTATACTATTGAGGCTTCACTTCTATCACAGCATTAGAGAAAAACGACCTTTCTATGTCTAAAGGAACAGTTTTCTTCTCAAGGCTGAGGTGAGAGCTTTCTTATGTGTCCAATGTTTGTCAAGCAGCCAGTTAGCTTAGCTTAGCATGTTTAGTTAAAGCACTGTAAAAGCTCTAGGTTGTTAAACGCTGATCGATCATAAGGAAAAAAGGTTTCACAGTAATGTTAGTGCAGCTGAAAACTCTTCTGCAGATTAAAAAAAAGTAGTAAATTGGACCTGGAACATCAACTTCCGTGCGAATGAATAAAGTGTCGTATTTAATGGCCAAAAAGAACAACAAAAAAATCTAATTAAATCTGCTAGGTATCTGTCTCTCAGACTGCTTTCTCCATTGAGCACATTTCTAATTGACCTCCAGCTTTTAAGCTGTAGTGTATACCTTGTTAATTATTGAGCTTGAAAGGCAGTGCTGTGGGATTATTTTAAAACAGAGCTAGCTGTTTGCCCTTGTTTACAGATTTTGTGAGAAGCTACTTAGCTTTTAGCTGTAGCTTATTTAACCTGCAGCGTAATTATCATTTTTATAGTGTTTTTGTAAAATATTTCACCCAACAATAATCTTCATCTGACTTTTAGCAAGATGGCACATATGGATATTGTGGGACTTTTTCTTTAGTTCAAAGCATTTAGCAGAAACTAAATCTAAAAGTGTTTAACCTGAATTAGGAGCTTGGGGCTCAAAGTCAGGGGACTCTAGGGTCACTTTGACTGAAGAGAGATCCTGATGTGAAACCACCTGGCATCCAGAGGAGTGTAACCAGACACAATTCAGAATTCCCAGGCAGCCAGGTCACTCTCAGTCACTCAGCTGCCAGCTCCAGGCGACAGCCCAGACAACGGCTATGAATTAAAGATGGCAGCATCACTGCGGCAACAGAGGACCCAGAAATAGGCCGGGTTGACCTTTTTCCCGACCTGCACTGAGTGATTCAGACATTTGATTTTCTCGCTTTCTCCTGAGGTGTGATTGAGTGTTGAAAAGCAGAAGTGGAGCGAGTGAAACAGCTAAGCCTCCTCTTTCTTATGTTCCAAGGAGCTCGAAGTGAACCAACACAAACTGCCCTGAGGGGAATATCTAATCCTGCAGGTGAGGACAAAGGTTTAACTCTTGAGTGCCAGCTGAACCTCGATTAAAGTGCAGGTCAGTACCGCGCCTCAGTGTTTGGACTTTACTGTCCTGCAGATGTGACATCGATGACATGCAAATGGGAGTGAAATGACATCTTTGTTGGCCTCAAGTCATTTATGTGCCTGAGTGGTAATTTCACAGCTTAAAATGAAACTACTCAGCTGTACCACCTCTGGAATGAAACGCCTTCAAATGCAAATGAGATGAGAGGAAATTGATATGAAACTGTCTCCATGCCTCTCCCTGGTCAGAACACCTCTCGTCACTGAGGGATTGGCATTTTTATGGCTGCAGTTGGTGCAGACACCCAAGGGCATCACATTTTTGACTCAGTGAAAACACTGTGGCAGTGGGGTGTGGTTTTCTGGCTCAGCTGTGAAGAGAGGAGGGAAAGTGATTCGTTTGAGGAGGGTGGGACACCTGGTGTGCATCTGCTGATTAACCTCTCCTCTTATATATAGTAGGGCAGGCGCACAGCAGGCGCTGAGAGAACCTCTGAAAAGAATGACGACATAAAGCAGAGCGGGCATTGATGTGTATGAGTGTGTAACAAAGAGAGTAAAATAAACATTGTGTGTATAAACTGCGACCGGCCTGGCTTCTTTACACTGAGGGGAGCCCTCAGTGTCAAGGCTACAAACACACATAATCAAAAGTTGCACACAAAAAGCCCTTCTCTTAGCTGACTTTAAGTCTGGAAAAACCAAATAAATATAATGCAACATAAACTGAACAAATAGCATTCCTACTCTAATATTTTACCCTACATTCTTTATGGAGCAACAGACTTTATATTTTATGTGAGTGTCGCATGTAACGCTTCTGCATAATCACCCCATTGCAAAGGAAAGGTAGTCTATATTCAGGTGGATTTTAAATGCTGAGGTATTATGCATATATCCTTCTGGTCTACATCCAAAGTCCCATTATTTAAATTTGTGGCCCCACAGGGGCATCGCAAAGTGGGTTACAACACACTAATTTTAAACTATTTATGGTACCAACTAGTGACATAAATTGTTTAAGAAGTTTCTCAAATTTTCACTTCAGGCTTATTCAAAAATTAATCAACCCTTCCGACTTTATAGCAGAAATACGGATGTTTATGTCCTGGTAGAAAAACCGTTTTTCTCTCGATGGATGGTTGTGGTTGAAAGGAGCCAGTTGAGGTGGTTTAGGTATCTGACTGGGATGTCTCCTTGATGGGTTTTGGGGAAGTTGACTGGGAGGAGGCCACGGGGCTCCAAACTCAGTCGAGAAATTGTATCTTTCAGCAGGTTTGGGAAAGCCTCATTGTTTCCCCTGATGAGCTGGAGGTAGTAGCCGGGAGAGAGAGGCCTTGACGTCTCTGCTTAGACTGCTAACATCGTAACCTGATCCCAGATGAGTGTCAGAAGATGGAGGGATGTATGGACGAACAGTCGGTTTTTCTCCCCTATTTAAACTGTATTAAGCTTTCAAGTCATTATATACTAAGCTAGCTTATGATAGCTGTTAACTTAGCACTATAGCTTCTTATCAAAACATGAGCACTTCTAGCACCAACAAAACGCCATGGTGGTGGCCAAAATGCCAAATTCTTGGCCCTAAAAAGAAAGTAGTCCATCAGCCAAGAGGCAGCTTGGCTGATGGACTACTAGCTATATCAACCTTTTACACACACAAGACAGTCTGTGATGAGAAGCTGATTTGTAAGAGGGCCATTAGCATTCATTAGGATTTGTGTTTCTGGTGACCTGATGAAAGGAAACACTCTAATCCTGGGCCTTCTTTGAAATTCAGTTCTCTCTTAAATGCTCCACCTGCTTGCTGCTAATTGTACGTGCCATGTTGTTCTTTGTCTTTGCCTCAAAAGATGCTAAAAACCTGCTGATGAGGTTACTACAGGATGCTACCCAAACTTCCTAAGAGATGATAGAACTAGCTACTGAGTTTAGACCTCATCAACTGAAAGTAGGTGAAGTTGTGCACCTTCTTTGTTGTAGATGTCCTCTTGGGGGGTTTTCAAATAATGTTCAAAGATCCTGTTTCAAGAGCTCGAGGAGATATATGTTACTAATGTACTTCAAATGAGACAGTTGGTCACAAATATAGGAAAACACCCATCTCTCTGTTGCTATTTTCCCCCTCCAACAGTCATTTTCCTTTCCTGCTGCACTGAGAAATGGCCCAGAGTATTAATCAGCATCCCCCAAAGGCGAAACCGGAGCAGTACTGCTTTAATCACAGCTGAGATAGTATAGATTAATTCCTGTGCTCAGCTCACAGCTTTCAGAATCCTCATTACTGTGTTATTGTCCTCATTATAAATCTTAGCTCCGCCACACAGAGGTGACCTTCAGTCTGACCCCCTTACCAACACCATTTAATTTGAACCTTGAGAAACGCCGTCCACTCCTCCTTGTAAAAACCGATGATGTTTTTAACACTCGCCGTGTCCCGAGGCGGCGAAGCTCAGGTGTGTGCAGAGGCGAGAGAGTGCAAAAAGGAGCACGTTCACTGCACTGTTGTTGGCACGCAAGCGGGAAAACGCTTTTTTTGTTTGTGTTTTTAATCAACAGGTGCAAATGCGTCGTGTTCTTACACCTGACATGTCTCAGAGGAAGAAAGAGCCTCTACTGAACTATAAACTAATTTTAGCGTCTAAAAGAAAAGCAGACTTCCCCTGGAACATGTCGCCTTCCTTGCGTCTCTGGCGGCACTCCTCCTCCTTGACCCAGAATATCTTCAAGGTTCACCTTGAACTGAAGAGAGCCTAACGAGATGTATCGTCTCGACACGTCTATCTTGACACAATTCTGACTTCATTCCTCTCAAGAGCTGCTGACATTTGTCTGGAAAGACACAGGAACAGCCATCCGCCGTGCTCCCAACACACTCCTCTGAGCATCTGTTGAATCACAAAGAAAAACCACACTCCGCCTGTTATCACACCAGCCGTGGAAGCAACCCAGGCCATCGATACACAGCCTGCTTCGTTTTACATTTTTTTCCTTGCACTTTCAAGAGTACAATTGTGAAATGAACTAAAAACTCAAAAATACCAGTTTTCCAAACAATCTGAAAAACAGCGTCGCCCGAATAGCTCATCAGTCTGCGATTCATGTCATCCTCAAAACAAGACTTCCAGCAGCTGTGTGTCTGCGCAGTGCGGCTGAGAAGAGGTCCTTTACAACACCGTATGCGCTTTATTAGCAAGAATCAATAGATATATATTATATTCAGCAACAGATGATGGCAGAACTGTTAATGTTAGATCAGTTACACTCGTACTGAATGCTGCAGCTGTTGAGTTTATTAATTTGGAAAAACAGGCTTTGCAAATAACACACCAAATGCTTATTTGACCATCCTGTGCTGCCATGTGCACGAAGAGGGGGATGTACTCCACAATAAAATCTCATCCAATAAATGGTTTGCCATTTATTAGATGAGTCAAAGCCCTTAGTGAATTGTAGAAGGGCTCCTCATACGAAGTGTCAATAAAGGCTGAGCTGAAGGCCGGCGCTTTGGCCTGACCCTCCACCAGACCAGTCAAGATGACTCAGACGTCCTGAGAGAAACGAAAAATGCACTGTGACCTTTACTGAGAGTAGGAGAGCCATCAAAGCCGGATTTTATTAGTCTGGCAGTCATATTAGTTCTCGTCCTTATATGAGTTTTAACTTAATTAGGAATTTTGGTGGCAGAGGAGTTTTCATTGCTAGAAAACTCATATACATAAGTCATACACATACATGCATGAGGTGTTTAACTATATGTTCTTCTGCTTTGGCCCAGAGTAAAATATCTCAACAGCTATCAGATGGATTACAATGAAATCTGGTGCAGATAGTCAAGTTTGTGCAGAAGAAGGTCTTTGATCATTCGTTTGCTCCCATAATGTGTTATCTAGTAGCTTAATTTCCTCATTTAAGCTCTTCTCCGTTTTAGGCTATATACCTGTAAACATAATTGTCCATATTGCCACTATGAACTTGTTGTGGTTTAATTCAAAGCACCAAAGAGTACCTCCCAACTCCTCTTCTTCATACGTTTCTGTCAGCAGCAGGTATTTCTGCATCAAACTGACATTTTCTCTTTGTTTATGTTGACATCCAGCGTGTATATAAGGAAGCATTGCCTACTTGGCATATCCAAAAGGAATAAAAGGTTGTAACAGAACAATTTTAGGGTCAAGATGAAGGAATAAACTTTATCCACATTCATTTTCAAAAATGCGGACGTCAATTTCAGGGGCACGTCCACTTTATCTGACAGGTGGCTGCTGTGTGCGAGCTGCTGACATGGAGCTCTGGGATGGGTGTCTGAAGTAGTACTGGTGTTTTTAAAGGAATTATCCGATAAATAATATGACTTTCTGTGTATTTAATTGTACTGACAGCTGGGGGTGAAGGCTATAGCCTCAAAATTATATCACGAAATTTCAAAGAAATTTGCGATGATGATAATTATGGTGATTGCAGCTTGCAGGCAGCAGCATTTATTAGTGCAAATAAAATAAAGGGCGTTTTCCATCCTTCTTTTCCAATGAGCTGCTGTCAGTGATGACAGACTACCTCATCTGAAGTGTGGATCTATTGCCACAAACAGCAGCAGTATTATAGTGCAATAGTAGTGACACACCATTATTTATAGTGACAAAGAATAAGTCAGAAGCAGAAAAGTAGCCCAGGTAGTTTTTTCTCTGGAAATTTTAAGTATAAAATAACAGCTTAACACTTTAGTCTAACAGTAATTAAAGTAACTGAACCTTGCAACTCTTATATTGTCACATCATAAAATTAAAACCGATGTCATTTCTTAGGTTGAGATTTTGAACCAGCTGCTTAAAGCTCTGCTTTTCCATCATGTAACTGCATCAGTAATTCCCATCCATCGTTTGCTCCTCTGTCATATTGAGTGCAGTGAGTGCTCCGGTGACACTCTGCTGAGTCATTTGTTTACTTTTGAGTCGCACATCACCAGCTGCTAGCACCTCCTCCTCGTGTGTCTTCGTAGCTTAGTGGTACTCCTGGTGTTTTTTGGGTTTTTCAAGTGGTGAAACGAGTTTGTTGTTTCCACCTTTACCAGGAAAAGGTTTTTTTTTTTTGAATAGTGTACAAAGTGTAGCCTACTTTGTCGGATTTTGATGAAGCAGTACCGCTCGAGACTGGCACCCGCTCTCGCTCTCAGACGTTCTCGGGCTTGTGTCGTTGTGTGGGCTAGGAAACAAACTCATGGTCTTGATAAACCACTGATATCATAATATTACACTTTTTTGATCATGTAGAAATTTATTTATACCAGTATTTCTGTGTGTTTCTGGGGACAATATGATACGGCACAGAACACTCTAGTTATTAAGTGAAATTTTCTGAAATTTCTATAAATTCTAAATAAAATGGTCCAAAACAAATTTGATAAAAGCAGCCAAATTATTAAAATTGAGGCTTAAAAATGTCCAAAGCCTTTCTACTGTGTGATGATTGGGTTGATCTTTCATATATAGTCTATGGCAGGGGTGGGGGAACTCCAGGGGGCTGGTGTCCTACAGGTTTTAGATGTATCCTTGATCCAACACAGCTAATTTAAATGGCTAAATAACCTCCTCAACATGTCTTGAAGTTCTCCAGAGGCCTGGTAATGAACTAGTCATTTGATTCAGGTGTGCTGACCCAGGGTGTTATCTAAAACCTGCAGGATACCGGCCCTCGAGGCCTGGAGTTCCCCACCCCTGGCCTATGGTAATGGCTTCAAATACATTGCACCTGCTTCTGTTGAGGTTTTGCAGACTGCACTGGAGGACAAGTTAATGTGGCATCAACTTCATGGCAGTCACTGGGAAAATGATCGCTAAAGTCCCAGTCACACAGAACCACAGACTTGTCAGTGACCACCCCCTGGCAACCACCTGTTGCTAGGGAATAATGTGCTTTCCCAACTTGTGGCAAAAACCTCCTTGTGCTTGCTTTGGTCGCTAGCATTTTGCTGACGTCATAGTCTGAGTGGAAGTGACTTGTCTACAAACCCTGTCCAGCTACTCTCTGAAGTGTAGCGAAACTGTGAAAAGTGCGACGCAGAGTGGAAATGGCGTGTCAAAGTTGTGCCGACCTGTTTCAAAATTCGTTTTACAATTTTTCGAGTTTTTTAGTTAGCAAGTATTTGCAGAGAAATGTAAGAGAACTACAAACAACCACAGCATTCTGCTAGCAACCAAAGCAATGTCAAGAGGTTTTTGGTGCTGTGCATTGTTTGCCACCCAGTTCACCCAGTGACACCGAGTAGCCTCCAGGAACCACTGCCAACAGGTTGGGGGAATGCACATTTTGTGCTCTAGTACCACAAAAAAGAAGACATCCTAAACCACGCAGCATAAAGGATGAAAAAAGACGACTTCCACTGAAGCAAGATGTCCTGCTTGTGGATGCAGACTTCACCATGTTCATAATCTGTGCTGTAGTAAAATATCAATCCTAATACTGCTACACATTTCAATCGCCTCTGTTGATTTATTACCACTATGAGATGCTTGATTACCACTCAGTCCTGATATCTATTGGATCACAGAGGGCTGTGGCAGAATACATACAGCTCAGCAGCCAGCTAATCAAATCCCACTTGTCTGGGTATGTTAGGCGGTGGCTGCTGAGAGCCAGCTGTAAAGAAAAAAGCCAGACAGCGCAGCCTTAAAGCACATCTACAATGTACACATTGGAGAAAGGTCACATATCAATCAATATATCCTCTAACACTCCTTAATTTGTGTGTAAAAAGGAAGTAGGTTTCCTAAAGTGTGTTGAAGGGGGGGTGGAACAGATTCGCTCAGAGGCTGTCACAAGCCCCGCGTGTCCATGTTAAACTCTGCTCAGTCTGATCTCAGTGTTCCTGCTAGATTTGTGTGTGCATTATTAGAATCGTGACAACACCTCGGTAGCAGCTAGACTGCTATGCTTTCCCTTTATTAAATCCTCAGAGCTGCTCATAAACTTTAAAGGATTAATATTTCTTTCTTTTATTATTTACATATAGCAAGTGTTGCTGAAAGTACATTTTTTCTCATAAACAGCACAACACCTGCAAGCTGGAGAAAAGCTACCTGCATAGCTAACAAACACTGGGATTTTTTCAGTAGTTGTATTGGGATTCAAGTCACTGCCAAACCTCTGCAAACAAAGCAGAGATGCTGAACAGAATTTTAACAACAATCCTGATGGAAATACTGATCGCAAGGCACTAGAGTGTTAATGCGCAAGAGTCGTTTTTTGCTAATTTTCTATTGGCTACAATCTCTGCAGGAGTCAATAAATTCATTATTTAAATTATGCTTTTTCTAACTTTGTGTAAACAAGGCATTAACCTTTCAGCACTCTTCAAATAAAGATGAATAGTTGCCAATCCTTTGATAAAAATCTTTCTGCCTCTTTCATCAATTACGAGCACAGCAGGCCACCGCGTACACTGTGGCAAAATTAAAGTGTAAGAGTGCTGTTAAGCTTTTTAAATGCCGCTGCCTTTTGGTTAATTTACAAGTGCTGTGCTTTTGAATTACATCTCACTTTCAAGGTGGCAGACTCAACGCTGGTTAGTGAGTCACCTGAGTGGGAACAAGTTGGAAACGCGTTAACCAGTCCATGACCTCTCTCAGTCTTTGGAAGACCAGAGCGTCCTCCCAGAAGAAGCCGCTCAGACGTCAGCAGCGGGGTCATGGTGACGAAACAGCACGCTGTGTGAGCGAATTTAAACCAATCTAAAACTTTAGTGCATCACAGAGACGACGAACAGCAAATACGGGAGGAATAAAGGGTTTAAAGTTTCAACAGTGGTGGGTAATGGTGGCATGTTTTAGGCTATTTTAGGCATTGTAGCTGCCAGGAGAAAAGATCATTTAACTTTGGGGAAAGTTTACTTTTATCTTCCTCAATTTTTGCAGCCAAAATAGTTCATGTTAGAAAACCTAATAACACGTAGAACAGCTGTAATTTAGTTTAGCGTTATGCCTTTAAGCTGATTAATTTAGTAAATTACTACCACATGAACCCACAAAACATCAGTTAAAAAAGTTTTCCTGCAGTTTGCTTTATATTTTCTTTAAAGTATCTGGAAAAAAGTCCATCTACCAACAAAGCTGCTAGATGGACTAACTCAGTTTTTCTTATTTGCATTTCATTTACATTTGTAGGCATTAAATTTTTATGCTAGATGTATTTCTGACTCTATAATTATGTTGCAACCAATTCATTAAGGCTTTATAATTATGACTGTAAACGCTTCACAAGTTAAAATCTGATTTAAAACCTCTAATATTTGCTAGATAATGCTTCTCTTCTTATCTATAGACAGTATAAAACATGGATGTAGCTTCCAGGCCCAATAAACAAAGCCATTGCAGAACAACCACAAACCTGCTGATGGCAGTAGCTGTGGTTGTAAAAACACTTCCAGTTCTATAGCCTGTTGGAAAACACTTTCCTGCTAAGTTCATGGGCCCAGTCACTCATTTCCGGACATAATGAAAAGAAAAACTGTCTTTGCTGTAAATCTTGGCCATACTATGTTGCAAAACGGATGATTATCTGTGCATCGAGCGAAGCAGCAAAGAATGAGTTTATTCTAATCTCGTGTTTCTATGTTTTTGCTGTTGTTATATTATTACTAGGTGTGGGTATTGAGAATCAGTTTAAGTCAAGAGTAGGTTCAGAGGTGTCCAACCATCAAAATCCTGTGCCTCCAAGCTTATCAGGCCCTTATTACAATGCTGGCATGTTTTTCTGCCAGTTGCATTGATTCACTGATTGGGCCACAGAGTGTACAAAAAAGGTGCTTTCAGCCTCTGGGTCTGGAAGGTGAAGCCAATAATGACACACCCTATATGGACAACATACTGGGGCACCTACACATTACACCTACTGGAGCTGCTCGGTCATTGAAACCCATGTAATGAAGTTCCCAGCGCACAGTTCTGGTGCTGATGTTAAGGATTATATTATGCCTGAGCCTTTTGTGTCTAGTTTCTGTTGGAGCTCTAGAATCTGGTTAGATTTTAGTTCTTGCTACTTTTATAATCCATTGCCCTGTAAATTTTTTTCTAGAATATTTAATATTTGATTCCCTGCATTTTAGTTCAAATTAGCCTTCCTGGTGTCATCCTGTACATTGCTGTCAAGTGTTTGTCTCTGTTATGCAATTAGTTACTCTCAGTTTTGCTGGTCCTCTGTCTCTTGTGTCATTACTTTCATTTCCTTCGATATTGCCAGAATTAGTTTCAGCTGTGTCTTGTTACCCCGATGTTTCCAGTCTCCCCGATCTATTTAAAGCCTCCGTTTTCCTTAGGTCTTTCTTGAATCATAAGGTGTTCTTGTCCATCCTTCTTTGTGCGTGGGAAATGAAATAACATAAATTCTGTTGTACTTACTGTATTTTTTTTTCCCTACTTTGTTTTGTGTTTTGTTTATGAAGTCTGCCTCAGAAGTCGGGTCTACAACCTGCAAACCTTGACAACGTGGTCTGCCACTTTGTGGCTCAGTTGTTGTGCTTCCTAAACACTCCTACTTTGCAATAATATCTCTTACAGCTGATTGTGAAACATCTCGAAATCTCTAGAGAGAAACTCACAAACTGAATTGTTGCAATGTTGGCCTCCTACTACAGCACCATACTCAAATTCAGTGAGCTCTCTAGAAAAACACATTCTTTGACAATGTTTGTAGAGGCAGGCTTCATGGCTAGGTGCTTGATTTTATACACCTGTGATAACAGGACTGAAAACACCTGAATTCAAAGATTAAGAGATGT
>VUQG01016200.1:0-12381 GCA_015106755.1 Etia nguti | reverse complement strand
TGTGCTTTCGTCACAGCCAAGCACACACACACACACACACACATATAAACACACACGTGTCCATCACCGTGTAACGTCCCTGTGACAGGACCCACAGGCTCTAATATCAGAGTGCAGATGATGTGATGGCGCATGCTGTAAGACTGCAGGTGATGATAATAAAAACACACGTATGTGGGCAGCCATCTTGCCTTGCAATGATCACCAGAGAAAATTTTTGTTTTTGATTTTGTGAGAAGTCAAGATCATGAGGTTTGTCAGATGTTTCCCTCTGTTTCTCGTGTTTTTCTGCTCTCCACGTGGTTATTTTGGAACTGCGGATGAGCAGCGTTAAACAAGTCAAACTGCAGCTTTTTCCTGCTGCACCAGTCGATTGATTATCTCCGCAGCCTCCTAAAGTTCTGTAACACCGCACCGCTTCTTCCGTTACCCACTGCGAGCCCTGGCACTCCAGCTAGGAGCTCATTGTGTCTTTCTATTCCCTGAAAGGATCCTTGAAAAGTCCTTCAGTTAAGTGGAAAAGGAAGACCTGCAGAAGGCTGCAGAAAAGGAATAGTGGAAGGGTTTTCTTCTAGCCTTCAACTTTGAGTTTCAGCATTTTGTTTGATGTGTCTGATGCTCAGAGCTGCAGTAAATCATGTAGAGGCTTTGTGGCCTCAGTGAGGCATCTTTTGTCCTCAGGCTTGTTGTTTTTTCTCAGAAATCACTAAACAGCTGATGTTTTTGAAGCAAAAAAGTAAAGCGTTGATGCTGCAGCACCTTCTTCCTGGTGATTTCATTCACTCATGTTCATGTCACTTATGAGATGAAGGATTTGTTTAGTTAAGTACTGTTGCCTCATGTATTACAGCGGTTGTTTTAGAAGGGATGCAAAAAGTGCGTTAAAAATTAAAAGATGCATTCATTATTTTTACAACCACATATGCATCCTGCTGTTTTAGCTGGCTTCCATTTTTACTGATTTACAACCGTATATGTGTCAGTTTTTCATCATTAGCTCATCTAGCACCAATCTTGTAGTGCAGGATTTTAAATACTCATTCATTCATTTATTATGGATTAAAAAATGCTGAAATATACCAGTTATCTTATCCCTGCAGCTCAAATCCCAAGTGTATGCTGGTTATCATTGAAGACTAAGAAATCCAGCTAATATTTACATTTTACACACCAGAATCACTCACACACGAGGTACTGTTGCTCAAAAACTGCTGGAATTGTATTCAAACTGCTGCTTATTTAATTTATGCAAAGGGTCAATTTTAACCAATTTTATTTTAATAATTAAGGAGAAATGAAGCTCTCGTACAAATGGGTGTCCTTTGTTGACCTGCTATTACCAGGCCAAACTCGCACTAAAACCGGACCTCAGCTGAGATTAAACTTGGTCAGTCATCACATCTCGCTTTGCTGCCAGGCTAACGTGAGTCAGCCAGTCAGAGTTATGCCCTACTTTATGAGTCCAAAACAAGAGCGTGGTGGTGGGGCAGCTGGGGGTCTATATATGCGTGTGTTGGGTTGATGTTTCCAACAGAGGTTTGCACAACAAAATGATTTTCTCAGCTTTGACTTTATACTGCAAACTGCAAGAAAGTTCCCAGTGAGGATCTGAAATTCTTAGGAGAGTGCAGAGTAGGAGTGTAGTGACAGGAAAAGCTAAATAAAGAAAACGGTATGTGACATACAGACATGATATCAGCGGCCGTTTGACTCATCGTTGATCCTGATTTGTTTCCTTCTTACTTCTGCCTATTTTCACTTGTCTCTCTCATAAACGACTGATTGTCTGATTGTCTAGGATTATCTTCACTTCGATTTGGGTGTATCCCAGATTCCTTTGTAACCTGTTTACACTTGCACAAATAGAAGCAGTGTCCGCTTCCATGTAAATAAAACGGCACAGTCAACAAAAAAAGTTGACCGCAAACCGCAAACAATACAACAACAATACGAAAACAACATTTGCAGCTCAAAAATGGTTAAAGTGTTCATCTTTAGTTGCTTGTTTAGTTGTTGTATTAGCAGTATGCACTGTTTTTGCTTAGAGTTTGGTTTCACAAGCCCGTCAAAGAACCAGTTTTAATAAAATAAATCCTTAAAGGTGACCTGTTATGCTTCCATGTTTTCTGGACTGCACCAGAGTCGATTTGCACAATTTATTTAAAGTTTAAAATTTGTCTTGATGTTGAGCCTTGATGCAGCCCCTCAGTTCATCATTTGACTGAGCGCCTCCTACTTTAAACCAACTTTCTTCTGATTGGCTGTACCACACAAACAGAAGTTTAAATACCATGTGGGTGGGGCTGCTCTGCTCCCGGCTCGGGTACGAGCCTGAGATGACCATATTAGGATATCCGTTTGCTTTTATATCATAAAGAGCGAGAGGCTGAGGTTTTGGCTCACGGGGTTTACTTGTACACACGCCAACCTCATCATTTGAAACTTTAATTAATACTGAGCATCCATCAGTTCAACAGTATATATGCATATATGACAGGAAATATAGAAACCTGTACTGTACTTTTTTTGCCTCTTGTCTTATTCCTTTAAAGACTTTTTGAACTGATGCCTAACGAACATGGACGTTGCCGTAACACTGCGACCTGCAGTCATTATTATTGCCTAATTTATATCTCTTACTGTCATTATTATTAGATTTTCACCTTTTCATTAACCCAAAAGCAGCCGTCTCACTCCCGTCTGACCTTTCATGTCTTGAGTTTCTACATCATCACATGAAAATAAAACAATCATAGTTCAGCCACTTCAGTACACCATAGCCAAGTCTCAGTTTGACTAAGACAGAGAGTCTCTTTATTCATTTTCCTTCTGATTCTCTCCCCTGCTGCGTGGCTTAAAACGCTAAAGAAAGTAAACATCTTGTGGTTGTTTACATCATGAGCATTGCTTATCTTTGCCGTGTCGTGGAAGTGATGTAATGATGAGGTCATCGCTGAGGAAGTGAAACTCCCTGACTAGAGCCTCGGGCATATCCTCTGACTGTCTCAAAGAGAAAAAAAAAAAGCTTCTCTCAGCGGATTCAAATTTTCCTCTCCCTCTTTATTCTTTTTCACTGCGTAACCTTTGACCTTGTTTTTACTTTGAACCTTGTGATGGTGAGTAAAGATGCAGGGGAAAACTGAGTAATGGATGATTCATGTATGATTTATTCTTGGCTCTGTTTGAGGCTTTGTGACTGGGTAACCGACTTGTTGTGGTTAAAAGCATCTGGAGATTGTGCTGGTTTGCAGAGGACTGACATCCTGTTGCCTACTCTCTTTAGCTCTCACACCAAAACATGTAATGGCTCTGTGGTTCTTAGTTTATACTTTTATTAAGCACTTTTGTTTCTTCATGCACTGGCTGGCAGATCAGGTCCCACACACTTACGCTTACTGTTAAAGCATCTTGTGTCCCAATCAATTGCATTTTTTGGTTCTTTTGAGCTACCCAGCAAACATTTCTTTGCTGTCTGGCATCAGAGATCTAAGTTCACTGTCTGCTGGAAGCACTCAATCAATGCTTCCTGAATGTCTTTGTCAGGCTTTTTACCAAGAGAAGACTTGTGTTAAAAACAGTCGATCCTTTTATTAAATAGAGGAAAATGAAACAAAAACATCCTCGATTTAGAGATGAGTGAGAATGCCAGGACAAAAAAAGCATAAACTAAGAGGCACTTGAACTCTAGTGTTGAAGCATCATTTATATAAAAAAGATCCAGTAATGGTCGTAGAGTGGTGGTTGTGTTTCAGTCTGTTTTTCTTTCTGTTGTGTTATTTCTTTCACGTGTTCAGTGTACAAAAACAGATAAAGTAAAAACAGACAAAATCATTTAAATTCTTTTTTGAAAAAATGTAGACAACTTGTCTTGGTTTGTAAGAGGTGGTCTCTCTGTCTGTCTGCATACTGTTCTGTTTTAGCATCATACTGGGACAAGTTTTGCTATGCTAGCCACATTTTCTAGGTAGTAGATGTCAGGGGTCACGGAAAAAATCAATACGTGATAAGATTGTGTGGTGATATTGTGTCGATACAGAGACACCAAATGCTGATATTTTGTTAAATAAATTAAAATACTCTAGGAGTACTACGATCTTTAGGGCTCATCTCATGCACCACCATCCGGAGATAATGTTAGCCGAACACCGGACACACAGAAACGTGAACAGATATGTGATTTTTGACAGTTTGGCACGGTTAATTGCTGTATTATCAGAAACAGATTGCATGTAATTGCTAACTGAACCCCATTCAGCTGCAGACTGACTCCGTCCCCGTCAACATTTGGCAGGTTTTAGTGACAAATGCATTTTGCAGCAAAGAAATAACTGAAGTGAGATACATTTCTTCTATCTTATTGGATAAAAAAAGATATTGACAAGTTTGACAGTTTAACTTTGAGGACTTAATTTGCAGTTGAAAAAAGGCGATAAATCAGAATATACATTATGCCAATACTCTTGCAAAAATCTTAAAAATCGCAATAATGTCATGTTGTGGTGTATCTGGTGATTCGCATGTTTTTTAGATATGTCACAAGATAGCTCAAATATGAAAGGTGTTGTAAAATATTAACTAGTAGAAAAAACATGGTTAGGTTCGAGTTTTTGTAAATATGTTTGTGAAAAAAGCAAAATAATGGATTTCAGTTTGGGTGAATGACTGTTTTAATAGGTTAAAGAAGGTTAAACCATTCGAAGAATAGTGTCACCTTTACCAAACCCCAAAACACAAGAGCTCCTTGTGTTTGTAATTGCAGTCTGTAATTGAAGCCTAGCTTTAAGTTTGAGGTTTCTCCTCTTTGATCAGGAGAGGGGGGAAGTGGTATTTGACAGTGATTCATAGCTCTGCATTTTGTTGTTGCTTGTTGCTGCAACTTTGAACTGATTACAAACACAGCTGTCGGTCCTCTGACCTCTCACGGCATCGACGGGATAACCTGACGGGTTCAAAGGTCCGTGCAGTATTTGTGAGGCCTGAAGTTTTCCTGTGCTCTCAGAGCACTCAGTGTTGCTGACTTTTTTTTTTTGTACACGCATGTTTGATTTTAGATTCAGTGACCGTTCACCTCACTTGGTCGTGTTGTTGGTTGAGATGAATCTAGGGCAGTGAATTTTCAGTTTAGTGCTGTCATTTGGAAGAAGCTCTTAACGGTCTGAGTGGTGATATGTTTGGTCCCAGGAATGTGTTTCCTCTGCTTTCCCCGGGGGCACGGACCCTTGTTTTTCAAGAGTGTTTCCGTTTTTTCTATCCACAAAGGAAGAAGAGGTGGAGGCATCCGTCAAGGACTCGTGTTCTCTGTTTTTGGGTGAAATATTGCAAATTCCTAGAGTCAGTCAGTCTCGTCATGGAGGTAAACGTAGTGCGATATTATCATTTTTTCTTTGAATACACAGGGAATATTTAATCGCATCTCTTGTGGCCTTTGCGGATAATTTTATCCAGGTCCCTGCGAGCCTTTGGCACACGCAGGCCATGGAGACACATGCAGAAGACGCACATCTGCTGTTTGAATACATGCAACGGAAATGTGAATGCCAGAGATTCCTGAGATCGGGCTGACCCAGATCTGACATGTCCCACTAAGACACAAACCACAAACACACACACATATGTGTGTGTTCACATACTGGCTCTTTAATTCACATAACTAACAACAGAGTCTGACCTGCTTCATGCAACGTGGGGCTTTAACTTTTAAAAGAAATTTCAAATGCTTTATGTACAGTAAATAATTCTGCTATTATATAATAAAGGTTTTGCCAGAATATACACATGCATCAGTGAATAATGAAAATAGCACCCTAATTATTACAGAAAACACTATATTTTATAGCACATCACATGGAATGCTCTAGAATGAATTGTGGCTGTGCAAACTATTTTAATGTCTACCACATGTGTGGGTTTAGGTCATTAACTAACCTTATCGTTGGTCTTTGGCTGACTTGAGGCATCTGTATTTGCGCTGCAGTTGTGTTAGGCACCAAATTGGAAGCATTCGCTGTGTGAATGGTATTTACTAGTGAGAAACTGGTTATTACCAGGACTTTATTACCAACGGTTCCCAATGTGCAGCTGAACAGCAGCGCCTAAAGCAAAGAGGTTCACCCATTGTCACTGGTTTTGTCATCCACAGTACTGTTCGCAGTGACCCGATGCCAACTCTGCATCTGTCTGCAGTGCTTTGTTTTTGCTTGCCCAGTTTGCCAGCAGCCTCAGGTAAATAAGTAGGCGCTGGTCAGATTTTCAGCCAAATGCATCGTTTTGTTTCCCTGCTGGAGGCAGGCAGTCCTGCAGTGTGAGCTAATGGCTTTCACCAAAAGGCCCTTTTTCCCGCCTTTTGGACATTTTTCCTTTAGCTTAAGGTGGACAGCTAGGGGTCTTCAATATGGGGATATTGAACACAGAATATATTACACATCTTAAGCTCCTTTGAGGGCCCTTAAAGTAACATTTCTTTGCCTTGAAATTTGGTGTTTTTTCTTTTGTTTTTAAAGCAGAATAAACAAGGTTAATCTCAATTACCCAGTATAAGTCTTAAAATGCACATGTCTATGGGGGACATTGCCAGTGATACCTGTCCACTGCAGTATAACTGGTGAATTTCAGCTGAAATTAAATGTGGTTAAATTTGGCTCCCTGTTTGTCAGGTTACCAGCACTCATTTCTGTCTTTCTTGTTTTATTCTGTTTATTCAGTTTGGGTTTTAGCAGCCAGCATGTCCCACACACAAACAGTTTCCTGTTGTGTCTCTGCAGTAAATGTGACATACCAGTTTGTGGTCACTGTGAGAGAAACCAGCCCCTTTTATGGGCGACACTCTCAATATGGTGCTTATTGCTATTTATAAACCCAGAGTCTGTCACAGTGGCACAGAAACCTGAGACGGCGGCGGAGGAACGACGAGCCGAGGGGGCAGCGGTGGGCGAACATCATTCTGAATTTGTGTTCCTGTGTTAAATGGAGCTGGTCACATGATCGATGATCACCTGGTTTTTACCAGCATTCGATGAGATGCACTTGTTTACTTGGCACTGAATATGTTGTAGATGTAGCCTGTATGGTTTTTTTTATAATGTTGCAGTGATGTCTGATAACAAGTATATCCTTATGTTTTGATTTTAATAATAACCAGGAATTAGAGCAAGCTGTGTCCCCAGTTAGCATTTTGTTAAGCTTTGGTGGTTTGACAGTAATCAACAGTGAGTAATCAAAGCATCATTAAAGCCAATGGCTTCTCTCTGATCACTCAGAGAGAAAGTTAGAAGCAACAGAATGTCTGCAAATTTTTCTTTGGCACTGTGCACGGCTGCTGTTTCTTGAGGTGAGAGAGGCGGAAAGAGCACGGCTCGTGTGCCAGGAGAGCAAGATATCAATCCACAGCAATTTGATGCCATCCATGGACACCATCCAGCTCTCCGCTCTCTAAAAAATAAATGCTTAAGTGATATGAAAAGTGGCTAAATCTAACTTCAGCATGATGAACTGAAACTGATTGATCCCTGCTGAGTGACAAGGTTTATATAAACGCATGAAAAACCCCCATGAACCTATCATTAACCATACAGCCCAGGAAGTTCGGTTTCTGAATTTCACCTGTAATCACTATTAAATGTAGCAAATGTTTAAAAACACAAAGATGCCTTAAAAATCCTACAAATTAGAGACACAAGTGTCCATATTCATGGATTTCCTCTTTCTCTTATTTACATTTGAAGGATAATCATCCTGCACCAGGCGTGTTTCCTGGAATTTTTTAGTGGGGTGGCACATGGCGGGTCCAAACAAGTTGAAATTTCAATGAGGTATAATAATAAGAAGTAATTTTATTGTGCGCAGACCCCCATAAATTAGCATTAGAACACATAGCCGTCCCACTGAAACATATGATTTGACTACAAGGTTAGGGGAGCACCTCAGGCCCTAGTTTTAGCCACACTCCTGTCCAATACCTCATGGAAATAACGTTTACTAAAATCAGTGACCTACAAGCTTCTACAGTCAGTTTTTAGCCTTCTTTTCTCTTTTTCTCTGTGCCAAATTATCTCTTAGTGGTTCCTGTTTACAGTGTATCCATAGATGTTCAGGCAGCTGTTGCAATAATAATGTAATATTGAAGGAAACATTACAATGTGATGATTTTTAGACAACTTCTGAAACATTTAGAAGCATTTTCATTCTCAAACCTTTAAGCACACATATGGAGGTTTGTTGGTGATGAGCATGAGGGATGAAGAGATCATTAGAAAACATAAAGAAATATGATTTCCACCAATCTGCTACCATTTCTGACTACCTGACATTTACTGTATCTTTCCTTCACCCCGGTATGGGCGGACAGCTCCATTTTATTAACCATTTATCCAATTAAGGGTCATGGGAGGAGCTGGAGCCTGTCCCAGCTGTCACACGGTGGACACATCAGCTTGCATTTGATAAATGGTGATTTTGCAGAGCGCAAAGCCTTTTCAGACACTTTGTTGAAGCTCAAATAATTTAATAATGACAAGCGATTCATTTCTATTCTCTTTTGTCCACTGCTTAAAGTCTTGTACAGATTTAGCTGGTGGCAGCTACAAAAAGCTTAACTCTAATAAACATTGTCTAGTTTTGCAGGATTTATTACAAAAGAGGCATAAAACAGTTCTAGAGTTAATTCTTCCCTCAGATTTTAGATTGTAGTCCCATCAGAAAGCAAAATCCAACTCCTCTCCTTTCAGTGCTGTCAGAGATATATAGAAACAGCCACACCCATGCTGCACTTAAAGTAATGAGTACTCTCAGTCAGATCTGCAGCAGAAACCAGAGTCCTCTGCCATAGCTGCTCTTTGTTCTGTCATTTTTGGTGTACAGCTTCTCGCCGTGGCACTCTGTGATAATCTACAGATGCAGTAAAATTTATTTAAGACTAGATTTCCCCCCAGAAAAAAATGGAAAATACATCATCTGAGTTTTCCTGGAACTGTGCCCTAAAAGAAAGAAAAACATGCATTTGATCATGAGATTAGAAAAACTGACATGTAAGTGAAGCACTCAGCTGTTTTTAGTGCTGTCCTGCTTGGCTGGATTTAATTTAGATTCTTTTAGACTTTTTAGGTAACCAAACAAGGAAAAGGATTCATGGTTGGGGTAATCCCTTGGTAACCCTGCACCAGTAGCAGCTTAAAGATTTTGCTTGTTCATTACAAATACCTTAAATAAAGATATCAGACTAATCTACTATGTTTTCTGTGCTAATTGAGTAATGTGTTCGAGTAACACACATTTAGTTCGCCCAAGTTTACAAGTGGCCCCTGCGGACACCTCCATGTTTCATGCGTCATATCTTTGTGTCTCTGTTTGTGCTGTTTTTCACATCCTCAGTCCTCTTCTGGATAAGAATCGGTGCTCTCTTTTGCCCTTTCTTTGAGTCAGTGCTTCTTCTTCTTCAGTCAGGAGGTGTTCATCGATTTTTATGGATTTATTGATGAAAAGTGATTTTGAATTAGCAGTTTTTCACAACATACCCACATGGTCAACTCACTTCTGCAATTTCAGGTCCAAAGAGCATTACTCCTTGTTAGTTTGCTTCATAGTAGAGATCGTAACTTCCTGTTGGCACACATGAATGAGCCTAAATAAAAGAATCATTCAGCTTCCCTAAACTTTACAAAAGTTAATAGTAACAATAATAATAATAATAATAATATATACTTTATTAATCCTGTAGAAATTAATTAGTCCTCTGCATTTAACCCATTCATTCAGTGAAGCAGTGGGCAACTGTTACTTGGACAGATGGAATAAATTCTAAATTGTAATATTTGCAGAAACATCTACAGAAATGAGTCCCCAGCTGTCTGCAGAAACTGTGAATGGCCCTAGACTTACAATGCAGTTAATGCATACAGTTATATATGCAGTTTTTCTGGCGACTTTATGGTGACTATCTTTTGAAGCTCCTAGCACCTGCAGTGTAGTGTTTTTCCCATCAATATTTTAAATTCCAGGAATCCTGGCATCTTTTTTAGCTATATAAGGCTGTTAAACTCTTTCAGTTCAAGTCAGCCACACATATAATCTCCTCGTGGAAGGAGGAGCACTGCAATCCTCTTTTTGCCAAATCCTAATCCTTTTTTTCAACATCGAGTAGTAGCATTGCCGCCCTGTTTCAACATGATCCTGCATCCTTTTTCTTACAGTTGCTTCCTTATCTAAACACACAGGGGGCTTAATTCACATCCCATTATTCCCCCATTAGTATTCTGTGCTGTACTGTGCATTAAGGCCTTTGTTGAAGTACCGTGGGGATAGCTGGAGACGAGCCCAGTGTTAATCTGTGATTTATGTGGTTCGGTGAGCGTTTGGACCGGCCTGATGAGAGCGTCATGCTCCATCTGCCCATTGTTGGCTGACTTGAGTGGAGAGCTGGCCTCAAGCCTCCAGCCTCTCACCTTCCTGCTTCACTCTGTCTCAGCTCCTGTCTCATTATTCCTCTTCTCCTCAAGTCCTCCTCCATTGTGACAAAAACAGCCCACTGCACTGTTTCTCATTGTCCTCCAGCTCTCCTTTCTCTATAAATCTTTCTTCTCAACCTCCACATGTCCTTGTAGAAGAGCACAAAATGTACCTTCTTCCCGCACCACCATGCGTCACTGCCGCTCTGTGAACTGTGTCACCGATTCCTCCAGCGTGACAGCCAGACAGGGAAGGAGGGACAAGCAGCTGCTGAGCAGATCACAGCGACAGCATCAGCAAGCCACCCCAGTGTGGACAGTCAGAGCAGGGATTGAAACAGGATGACGGGTCAGGGAGGTTATGATCTTTATGACCTGACTGAGAATATTAGTCATTTTTAGAAACTACATAAAACACTGTTCGGTTGGGTTGTAACTAGAGATATTTCTGTTTGTTTTGTTTAAATTATTGATTTTACAGAGGTGTCTATCCAGAGAGGGAGGAACGGGGAGTACAGCAGAGCCTGTAAAGCCCGTGAAAACAGCTGCATAATCACTGAGGCGTCTGACTTTGCAGACATTTAACAGGCTACACTACATGGAGTTTGAGAGATGTTGGCGTTGAACAGTCTGTCAGGGTCTTGTGCTGCTTTTACATGGGATTGATGAAAAACAACTAAACAAAAAACCTGTCTCATTCCAACACAGAGTCATCCGAAGGATACTTTAAACTTTTTTCATGTTATCTGCATTCACAAGGAGGTGTTACCAGTTTAGATTTAAATCTGTGTCTTTGAATTATGGTCTTAGTCAATATGAGATTCAGGCACTTATTTATTATTAATTGTTTTTCCTAATCACTCTTTGAATGTTGGTCTGAAACTTTGATTAAAAGTCAACATGATGATGATCTCGTTGATTTTCTAATAGGCAATTTGGATTTTCCAACAGTAAAAATGCTCATATGTCATGCCTGTTTTAAAAATAATTTTATAAAATAAGTAAATAACAGTTATCATTGGGAAACTTCACATTGTCAGGTATGGACCTTGCAATTAAGACTGAAACCCAAAGATTTAGTGATCTGCAATGAGAAACCACTTGGTGACGGTGGGGAGGAGAAACTCCATTCTTACAGGAAGAGACCAGCAAAACCAGGCGCAGGGAGGGGAAACCTTCAGCTCTGACTGTTGAAGAGACAAAAGAAAAGCCTTGACGAACATCAAACCGGACAAAACTACAGAGGGAGAGGACAGAGCCGTTAATGACACAAAAGCAGGTCACAAAAGCAGCACGACAGCGGCTCTTCTTCCTGCGGCGCCTGAGAAGATTCGGCATGAACCCCAGAATACTTGCAAACTTCTATCGATGCACCATTGAAAGTATTCTGACTGGCTGCATCACCACTTGGTACGGCAGCTGTAATGCTCTGGACCAAAGAGCTCTGCAGAGGGTGGTGAGATCAGCACAGCGCATCACTAGGACTGAACTGCCAGCCATGCCGGATCTCTACAGACAGCGCTGCATGAGGAAGACACAGCGGATCCTCTCTGATCCCAGCCACCCCAGCCACAGACTTTTCACACTCCTGCCGTCCGGCAGGCGGTTCAGGAGCATCCAGACCCGCACTACCAGACACAGGGACAGTTTTTACCCACAAGCCATCAGACTTTTGAACTGCTGACATTCTATAAACACCACTACAAACTCACTACAATTACAGGACTCTGCACACTGTCACTTCAACAAATGCTACTTAAATGCTCATTGCACAACTTTGTACAACCTGCAGATACTCTTGCACAATACTTGTAAATACCAATTTGTCTTAAATGTAAATACCAACTAAATTCTCTAATATTTAATACTTTTCTTCATCTCCTTTTTATTGTTGTTATTATTATTATTATTACTACCACTGTTATTTTCTTCTCAATATAAC
>VUQG01016197.1:0-12841 GCA_015106755.1 Etia nguti | reverse complement strand
CGCCCCACACTTTGGGAACCTCTGAGCTAATAGAACTTTTTCTGTATTAATACATTTGGATGTAAATGTAATACAATTAACGTAATTAAGTAATTTATACATTTATTTCTTACAGTTTAAGCCCAAAGAGTTGTGCTGACAAACTTCAGTATTTCTCTGTAATGCAGAAAAACTGAGATGTATTGTTGAAGGTGCATTTCTTATTCTTATTATTAAATGTGTAGTTAAACTTCTTTGCAATGAAAGAAATGGGAGTTAAGATCAAACCTGGCTTTATATTTACACAGTGTAAAATGAGTTTGATATCCCTGCCATAACATAAGAGAAAATAAAAAAATGAACGTAATGGAACGAACATAAATGATGAGTAAAAATGGCAGTGGGTTAAAGAAATAACATTCAACATAAAAATCCTAGATTTAAATAATCTAATGGGCTTCAAGAAAATAAATGTTTGATTTACAGAAAAAACAAAAGAACTGTCTGCGTTAACTGATGAGCTATATAATGAATTCAGAATATATCTTATTTGTTTGATTTAAATATCACAACAATATCTGATGAGATGAGATACTCACATAATACAGATTCACAGTACACAGCTTGCAAGAAAAAAAGTTTTTATGTATTTTATCTTTTAATTACTGTGGCACTTTTCCCATTTTGTACAAATGTTTGCATTAGATAAACTTTTATGCACTTTTAAGCAGGTTTGCACTTTTATTTTGACGGTCCGGAAGCTTCTTCAGTTTCGGTTTGCGCTGTCTACGGCCTGCCACAGACCGGGGGAAACAGCCGACGTCTGGGAAACGGCTGTTTCCCCCGGTCAGGGAACTAAATAAAATAAAGCTGTGTGAAGACATTTATATACAGTGACAAAAAACAAAACAAAAGATTAATAAAATTCTTTCACGCCAGCTGGGATGTGTGATGTACTCAGATGTCTTATTAAAAAAATAACAATAAAAAAGGTGCAAAAAGCACTGCATTCATTTTTATTTTCAAGCGCTTGAATCGTTACTTGAATATTTCCACTTTATGTCCCGTCATAATAATATATATATTCAACCTTTCCAACTAAATGTACTCCTTTAATTTTTTTATTGGTTTCTATTTTCTTTTGAATGAACGTGAAATGCCGATAATAAAAAAATATTTGACACTCTTACTTGTGTAAATGAGAGGTAACCTACAATTAAAATCATTATCAGATAAATGTAGTGCATTAAAAAGTTAAACAAACAAACAAACAAAAAACCTATGTGGAGCAGATGAACTGAGTACAAATTATTGAGAATTATAGATATATAAATAAGGCACCATAAGTCTAATACAGTCTAGGTTAGAATATGGCTGCCAATAATACTAATAACGCCAACAAATGCTACGGAAGTGAGAACAGGATTCGTATCTCTAGCATACCCTAGAGACCAAAACACAAATTGCCCGAAAACAACAATAAAGAAGAAGAAGAAGAAGAAGAAGCATTTTGGAACATCATTTCCTGTCTTGCGCAAATCAGAGGGAAGAAAGTAAACATGGCGGCGGCGGAGAAATCGACGAAGGAGAGACTACTATCTGTGCTGGATGATTTGGAGGTTTTATCCAGGTAAAATTCAACTTCGTGTGGGTGTTTCCTTGTGTCTCGTGTAAACTGTTTGGTAAGCTATCAGTATTTTATCTGTGAAGAGATAAAATACTCATATTTGGAGCCGTGAACTAGCACCCCCAGTTTGTGCTGATTACTAGCACACATACTCACTGGCCGAACCAACGGCTTTTCTGAAAGAAAGATAACGACCCCTGGGATTTGAAACAACCTGAAACACCGTTGTAAGTCTTCTCTCGGAAACTGTTAGCAGTTAGAAGACTGAGTGTGTATAAAACAAGGTTGTTGAAGAGTTTGTAGGTACTACACTCTGCGGCTAATTGTCATTTTAAAAGGAAACTACCACGAGAATGACCAAAATGACTAATTAGAGAAACAAAGTGAACATAGACGTACAGAAAACGATCATCAGTATAAGCTTTAAAAAGTAAATAAATGTATAAAAATAGAAATTGATTTGTTGGATTGAATTGTGCTTTTTGGCCCATTTCTCATTGTGTGTGCGTTCATTTCAGGGAGCTGATAGAGATGCTGGCCCTGTCCAGGAGTCAGAAAATGCCTCAACCTGGAGAGGACACGCAGGTAACACCCCATTCAGCCTTTAGTCGACACACAGAGATTTAAACAAACTAATGACCATCACAGTGACCGTCCGACCATGTGTAGTCCTACGGTTAATGGCAATCAAAGCTTACTCTCACTATGTGGCAGCTATGCTGAAATGTCTCCAGCTACATATTTGTTCAGTGTTGTGAAACGGTGTCTGGTTTGATGATTGTCTGTCGCTCGGTGTCTGTATTTTTCCAGTTTCTGGTACTTGATCTATAAGTTCTTCGTGGACTTGCACAGTCTTAAGTTTTTGGTTTTTTGCTGTTTTAAAGTTTTGGTGAGACAATCTTAAATCTGAGGTGCCAAAAAGAGGATCACTGTCTCTTTAAGGACAAACCCTGTGCTTAATTGCTAACAATCATTTATTAGATTTAAGCATTTAATTTTAATGCGGTCACATTTGAAAATATTTAGTTCCTTGCAACTTTTCTGTCGTCTTTTCTATAAATCTTTCATAGCTTTTGAACTTTTTTATTGTGTCTGACTCTCCAGAGAATGTCTAAAATTATTTTTCAAGTTAGACTTGAGTGATTTTAGTTAGTTACACTAACCTGTATGAAGCGTATCAAATAGGAAATATTTGATAACAGAATGTGTTGATGCTTTATCCATAAGATCCTAGAGCTGTTGGTGCAGAGGGACAAGGAGTTTCTGGAGCTGATGGAGGTGGCCCAGCAGCAGGGGAAGGTTCACCAGGAGATGCAGCTGCTGGAGAAGGAGGTGGAGAAGAGAGATAGTGACATCCAGCAGCTCCAGAAACAACTGAAGGAAGCGGAACACATCCTGGTGGGTTTGGCTTGTCTCTTGTTTTAATTTTTTTTTTTCATCCAGAGCAGGGCAGCGCTGACAGATTGAAATAAATGCTCAAATGATTTAAGTATGGCTGTTGTGTCACACCTAAAGTTGGTGCTGGTGTAGCTGATACTGTGCTATTACAGCAGAGGCGTTCAGGGTTATAGTGTTGCTATTGTAAATGTAAGGGGACCTATGATGCTCTTCTTTTTCTGATGTACCTTGTTACAGGTGTTCATATTAAACATCGCCCAGTTTTAAAATAATGAGGCCAGTCATGGTCTCATTATTTTACGACGAGTCATGATTAACAGAAACGACCTCTTCTTTAAATTCTAACATCATGTGAGAAGTGATAGAGAGGACTGATGTATTTCTGTGTATCTGTTTCAGGCCACTGCTGTTTACCAGGCAAAAGAGAAACTGAAGTCCATCGAGAGAGCCAGGAAAGGTGAGGGAACACTCCCGACACGTTCTGGTGAAAGCTGGGTTTGATGGCTGGTTTTCTCTTTGAAGGCTTGTCCATAAATTCACACTGTTTACATGTTCTCTGCAGGAAGCATCTCATCAGAAGAAATCATCAAGTATGCTCACAGAATCAGTGCCAGTAACGCTGTGTGTGCTCCTCTCAACTGGGTGCCAGGTATGTGCCAGGCTCTCTGTAACTCCCACCAGGTTTTGGTAAAAGTTCATGTTCATCTTCATTCACTGTTGTCATACTTGTCAGGTGATCCACGCAGACCCTACCCTACTGACCTGGAAATGCGTAGCGGGATGCTCGGTCACATGGCCAACCTGTCCACCAATGGCGTGAACGGACATCTGCCAGGAGATGCGTTAGCTGCTGGAAGGTTACCAGGTAAGTCCAGCTGAGCAGTTGAGGGAAGGAGTACCCAAGCCTCCTGGCAAAGAGATTTTAGATGAGGTCGGAGGTTTGTTACATTGCCTTCATAATGTACCAACATAACTATAATGATAAAAAGTTTAAGGTTGGATCCATTATTTTTCTTTTTATCAAGTATAAACACTGAACACAGGTTTTATTTGTTGCCATTCAGACTGCATCTACATCAAGCTCTGTAACATAAGAAACTTGGCAAAAAGTACCGGCTTTCAGATACTATATAAGGGAGCTGAGTGAGAGGCTGAGATAAATAGTGTCAGTCAGTGTCTGGCATTTCACAGAATAACCACTTTTCTCTCGTGTCACCTCAGACGTCCTGACGCCTCATTACCCGTGGCAGTCGTCTGATGTCTCAGTGGGGATGCTGCCCCCTCACCACGGCAATGACTTTGGCCTGGAGCCTCCGGGTCACAACAAGGAGAACGAAGATGATGTAGAGGCCATGTCTACAGATTCCTCCAGCAGCAGTAGTGACTCCGACTAAAAGCGTGTCTCAGAGTCAAGAGACGCTGAGACGTGTGTGTGTGTCTGTGTGTTAGACTTGGAGCTCACCAGTGAGCAACATCTGAGCAGGCATCTTCAGCTTCAGTCATTTATTGTGCCTGTGAGAAATTGGCTTTTTTAATTTACCCTTTTTGAATATATTAGTGAGTTTATGGTGTTAGTAGGTGGATTATGTTCCCTTTGGACAGAACCAGGCTAACTGGCGTTACTATACAGTTCAATGAAACTACTGTACAAACTAGAACTAGCAAAAATGAACGTGTCATTCTGAACTTCTACATGAAAGGAGACGGACCAAAGAATATCCTTCAGAAAACAAAGACCAGAGCCACACTAATTTGCCTTCTTTTGCTCTTTGGTGACCCGTGTGTGTGTGTGTGTGTGTGAGAGAGAGAGAGAGAGAGAGAGACTTGATGTCTAATTTTAGTTGGTCACAGTCAGTATGTTTGCAGTGTAGTATAAGTTGTGTAAATATGCCTGTAAATACTCAGTCTTGTAAATAAATACTTTTTGAATACAATTTTTTTTCTACTATTTGTGTCTGGTTTTGTTGTTTTGTTATTAATGTTTAGGAATGCCAAGTTTCAAATGTTCCTGAATAGCATTAGATGGAAGCAGATACAGTCAGAGATCATCTGTCCATTACAGTTCAGTGTGTTTCATGGTCTTTATGGTTTTCATTTGTCAAATCTTAATTTTGAAAATTAGAACTGACACATATGTGCTGGAACACTATTTCCCACTGGAAGTGGAAGTAGAAAATAATGCAAAAGAGCAATAAGTACATCAGGGCCATCTTGCATTTTACACAACTTTTTTGAGTGGAAAGATAAAGAGGTAATAGTGATACAAGCCAGAAATGAACACTGGGTAGATAAGGTTTTATTTCTTACAAAGAAATTGAACTAATGTCAGACTGCAACACGGTGCCTACATGTTTAAAAAAAAAAAGAGCCATGAGATATGACTTCATTTATTAATTTACAAGTTTATACTTGACACTAAGAAATTAGGTTAAAGGTCGGAAGGAATCTTTATTTACTGTATGTTGAGGCAATGATAGTGGTGCCTTCAGGAGCTCATTGTAAAACGCTTAGTTATTGTATACTGTGGTTAAAGATCGAAATAAAAATTTGTTTTTGCAGTATGCAATTAAAATTATGTGACGTGGCCAATTTGAGTTTTTGCAGTGTTATGAAAAGGGAAAACGGGCATGAAGTAGATATAAATACTCATTTTTTTTCATGTAAGTAAGTGTTCAAATATCTGAAGATATGCGATCTTCAGATATTTGAACACACCCCAGAAGTGTACTACCCTGAATCATTCAGGCTAAGCATTGTACAATGGTATTAATAGTGCCAGATTCAGGGAAAAAAATCAATAAAAAATTGTGTTCATTTTGAGATTAAAGTCGAAATTTCGACATTAAACTCGAAATACTATTTTGAGGAAAAAACAGGCGAAATATGGGGCTTACACACCGTGTTTATGGCTAAAAATAAACAATTTCCTTGTAACGAAAACCGATTCTGAAGTGAGAGTTTACTAGCTGATCTACGCAAGGTACTTTTTAGAGGGCTTTAATATCCACATTTCGACTTTATTCTCAAAATATTAATTTGAGCTTTAAAAAAATAGAATTTTGACTTTTTTCTCAAAAAAGTTTTTCGATTTTATGCTCAGAATAACCAATAATATATATATTTTTCTTAATGTGGCCAGAAAATTCCTTTCACAGGACTGAACATTAACTGTGAATTTTCCGACAGCATTTGAAATTGCCAATGGGGAGGGTGTCTTTGGAGTCGCACTACGCATGCGTGTTCAATCCACTTTGCTGTAGAGGGAGACATGGCGACGTCCCTGATTTGCGGCCGTTTGACGGCTACCCTGAGAACTTCAGGGGCTAGAAACACTATTAGCTCCGCTTGTAAGGTAAGTGTGTATCCACAATGGAGGAGAACGTTCGGGCCTTCGAGGAATGTGTCTGTTATGACACCACACCTTTCCCGACGGTTAAAAGTTCTGCGAATCTGACAGGGTCAAATTTGACATTAGCACAACTCCATTGAGTTTCCGTTATTTTGGCTAACACGCTAACTAGCACAGAGTTAGCATGGCCGGCTGTCAAATCTGCAGATCAAGCAGTGAACGGCCAAAGAATCCCTGTGCCCTTAGTCTTTTCTGTAGCCGTGCACTTCGTGTGGCTATGAACGGCATTCTTGTTGGAGGATATGCTCAGTGAAGCTCAGTGACCTCCACCGACAGCTGCTACACCTTCCATCCCTGCGATTCCTGCGCCGTCGCATCTGTCCCGCTGGGTCTTCTTGGAAAGTTATCTGGACAAATCCGCTCAGGCTCGGAAGCATAAACAGCTTTCACTGCAGAGATACGCTGTAAATACACAACATCGGGAACAGCAAGATAAATTGACGGAAGAAATCTGACCGGGAAGAGCGCGCAATTCAACCGGGAGTCCATTACACCAGGGGCCCCATAAGCTAGAGCCTGACCAGCAAAACTCTGAATACTCTCTACATCGAGCACAATGACGTTATTTATGTCGTATCGCTGGGAGGCTTTGGGTCTCGACATTCTGGTGGATGTTCTTCTGACACCACCAGCCTAGACATTTCTTCAGACACCTGACACCACAGGACAAACCCAGTGGTCTCATGTCTGTGCTCTGGCAGTCCGGAGCCGTTTTGGAAGCATGAAGAGGACCTACACATTACAAAATAGCTGGTTTTAGTGTTTTGCCTTATCGGTGGTAAAAGGATCAGCATCCTTAACAGAAGTCTCTGTGTCATCTTAGGTGAAAGTTTTAAATGCATGTAAAAGTTATTTTGACATATTCTGTTCAGATAACATCAGCAAAGCTTTACATTTGTTCTATTAAAAGGTATCTGCAGGTTTTCAAAGCTCTCTAAAAGCACTGCATTCATTTCTTTTGTCCAAAACTCAGAATACGCTATTTAGTGACAAAATATTTGCATTTTTTTCAGCTAAAAAAATTATAGGATACTGGTTTGAAAGATGGTTGAAAGGTGTAATATAGATCAATGGAAAAAGAACAGTGATGTTTAAATGGTTTCATTCTTTTTAGGCTACCTGTCAGGACTCAGTTTGCCTAAATTTGTATTCATCAATAGGAATTTTTGAGTTATCCATCTGGAAATTTGATATAATGTATATTGTAATTGTTCTGGTTTTTCACTTTGGATGGTGTAACAGTGAACTAAAACATTTGTTATACATTATGTGGTTGCAAGAGGGACTTTAAAAGTCTTACTTGAGTAGCCAACAAAAAGTCTCCAGTTGCTCCCTTTTTTTTTTCTCTGCTCAGTGTAATTTTGATAGTGTGTACACACCTATTAGAGCTAATATTGTCTATTTACACCCTGTTTTGCTTGTGATTTAATTTTATATAGTGTGTAAAGGTAACAGAACAAAGTAATGTTTGACTAATTGTCTGGTCTCTGAAACCTCAAAAATGGTTACAGGTTTAGTTCTTCAAATGTCTTGTTTTGTTTTAGCTAAACCCTTACTTCACAGTCACAGGTACACGATACTGGTACCAGGTGGGACGCCTTTTAGCCTTCAGAACTGCTTTAATTGTCTGTGGCACAGATTTAACAAGTTGCTGGAAACATTCCTCAGAGATTTTAGTCCATATTGACATGACAGCATCACACAGATGCAGATTTGTCAGCTGCACATTCATGGTGTGAATCTCCTGTTTCATCACATCCTATTGGTTCTCTATTGGAATGAGATCTGGTGACCGTGGAGGCCATTTGAGTACAGTGAGAACTTTTAAATGATGATCAGTTTTTATTAAAAGCCCCAGAATGTTCCAAGAAAATATTCCCAACACTATTATACCACCTCATTAGCCTCAGCTATTGAAACAAGGCAGGATGGAGCCTGTTTTTGGTGCTATCATCTGAATATCACAGCAAAAATCGAGACTCATCGTTCTGTTGACCACTTTTGGTGAGCCTCAGTTCCTGTTCTTATCTGACAGGAGTGGCACTTGGTGTGGTTTTCTGCTGCTGTAGTCTGACTGGTTATTGGAGCTACTGTTGCCTTCCTGTTAGCTCAAAGCAGCTGACCATTCTCCTATCACCTCTGACATCAAAAAGGCATTTTTACCCAGAGAACTGCCACTCACTGAATGTTTTCTTTTTTCAGTAAACCCTAGAGGTGCATATCAGCAGTTTCTGATACTCAGACAAAGCCCGTCTGGCAGCAGCAACCATTCCACCCTCACAGTTACCTAAATTGCTTTGTTTCTCTGGTCTGATACTGAGTTTGAACTTTAGCAGGTTTTCTTGACCGTGCCTATTTGCCTAAATGCTGATTAGATATTTGTGTTAATAAGCAAATATGTGAAGCAGGTGAACAGGTATACCTAATAACGCAGCCAGTCTTCTTTTTTTGACAGGCTTCAATCTGCATAAATCTGGAATTTCATGCACTGTTTTTTTTGTTTTGTTTTTTTGTTTTTTTCTTGACCAAAAATGAAAGGTTGTATTTGTCTTTTGGTCCACTGATTTAGCTGAGGAAATAAACGTGCTTGTCTGATGCCCAGCTGACATGCTTTGAGTAACACTTTGTTTCACATCCTTGCTGAAGTTTCCAGTGTTGCTTATGTGGTCCTACGGACTCTGAACAATTCTCTCTTCCTCTAAGGATGGTTATGTTTTGTGGTGTAGGAGTTTTATCTTGTGGGTTTAGTGTCTGCGATTTTCACATGTTGCACATGTTGAGCAAAAGTTCTTTAGCTTTTGCTTAACGAGTGTGCTGCCATGGCATTGTTTGATCATCATTTAGGACATTTTACGTAGACTTTAAATAAATCCTTTTGTTTTTTTTATGGACAGGAACAACACAATGATGTGTGTGCGTGTTTTGAGTTAAAATAGATTGTTTACTTGCAGGTTAGATTGACATTTGAATACGGCAGATGTACTGGCTTTAAGTTCACTGCTTCCTGTGCTTGTTCTTTCTGTCCCTCCAGGTTCTTGGTGGTTCTTCAGGTCTGTTTGGCAGCCATGTGTCCCAGCCCCCTCACGTGCAGCAGCAGCAGAGGAACCTCTCGCTACATGAGTACATGAGCATCAGCCTGCTGAAAGAGGCTGGCATCTCTGTGCCGGCCGGCATGGTGGCTAACTCCTCAGAGGAGGCGTACGCTGTGGCCAAGCAGATTGGTAAGCCTGAACAAGCTGTTAATAAGCAAGTTCACTTTCACTGTCCTTTTCTCAGACAGTTTCAGAGTATGATTTTAATGTGTTTGGTAAGCTTCTTTAAGAAAAACTGTCAACATCTCCATTTCTCCATTGGGAGGCTTCTCCACTTTTTTCTGTTTTGTGTTGCCACAAATGAAGCTGTGATTGGACTGGTGACTCAGATCACCTTTCATTCTGGCAAACTGTGAATTGCATTATAATCCTTGAGATATGTGACAATTCAGGTTGGGCAACGGCTTTGTTTCCAGAGTGATATTAGTCAACAGCTGTTTGATGTGTTGCTATGCAGTTTAGTTGATATAATATTCCCCCAAGGATGACCTATGATAACTTTTGTGATAACTCTGCATAGCTGCAAGGTTTTAGTTGTTTAAAACTGGCGATGTGTAGCCAAAATAATGTTTTAAAAATCATAGACTAATTATTGAGGAAAATGTTTAGCAATTGTGGTATTATAAGTGTTATAATTATCCAACTCCATGGTGTTATTTGGATGTTTGGTTTCTCAGCCAGTAATTTGTTGATTAGAAAATCATTTGTAGAATTTGTGACGGTAAGAAAGAGCCTGTTGTGGTTTTTGAAGTGCCCAAAACAACTTTTTCACATAAATCCCAAAGACATTAAGCTGTTAGTGATATATGGTTAAAACAAGCATAAAATCTGCACATTTAAAATACTGGAACCAGCAAATGATTGATACTTTTACTTGACATTTTTCAAATGACTGAAACAGTTAATTAGTATGTTAGCTGCTGAGGTTGCTGCTGGGGTGTTGACCATTTCATTAGTTGTTTTAGCTATTGCGCTGCCCTGTGTCTCATATGTCACGAATTAGTAGGGTGTCGGTTTTAATGTGCTTCTGCTTGGTCATAATGTTGTGTGTGCAAAATGTTTGAGCCAATGCAATTTGAAATGTGGTGAAAGAGCTTATCTTTATTAGTTTTATTTATTTAGACAAAATTGTGCATGCTGGTTTGTTCAATAGGTCAATCTCCCAGATTCTAAGAAAACCTTAGTATTATTATTGGTGTAACACTCAGCAGAGGTCATCAGTCTATCCTGTCATGTATCAGATTTGGGGCTTTTCTGTGCGGAGTTTGCATGTTCTCCCTGTACCTGTGTGGGTATATTTGTCCTATAGCTGTACTGGTATTTAAAAAGAGATGCTAAACATGTAAATGTACAAGCAGCCACGCAAGAGGTGTACCTGTATAAAAAAAATTGTATGTTAAAGCTTCAGTTTAAAAGGAACCAGATTACAAATCTGACTGGCCATTTAATGTTGTTCCCTTATGTCTGTGAAAAATGTTGTTTTTTCACAACATGAAAAAGGCCTAAATTCCTAAATCACAATGTGTACTTCACTCTGTCTCAGTGGCAGCAGTGACAAACATCGTGTGGTTTTGTAAGCCATGACAGTTTCCTTGGAGACATGTAAAAATATGACCTTTGCTGGTGAATTACTGTTAGATAAGGACAAAAAACCCAAAAACTGTAGTTCTGTTATTTAGAACTGCTTAAGTGACGATTAAGTGACTTTAAACACAATGTCCAACCTCAGTCAAGATGCACAGCTACACACTTTAATAGATAAAGAAGCACTGACGTTTGAAGATGTTGTACATGCATTTTATTACAGAAGCCTTCAGAAACCCATCAGGCTAAACTTCAGATGCCTTTAATGTGAACTGACTGTGGCAACATCAAAGTTTTAAGCAACCCATAATGCAACCTTGTCTGTAAGAGGCCACATTACATTAGTACTGTTTCTATTCTAAACAATCTCATTTTGCAATACTTGTTTAATTCACAAATATAAGCCAATTAATTTTCACAAATTTGACTAAGTACAGCAGTCTTACATTTGGGGTCGCTGGAGTTAAACTCTGTTGTGTCAAACTTCAGTCTGGAGAACTTTGAATTTAGCAACCACGGTAAATGCAGTGTCCTTTAGTAGTGCTATGAATGTATTACGAATGTTTTATCTGTTAATGGTCCACCACCAAGCCACTGTTGTGGATTTACTAGTGGTGATTTTCTTTGGTTGGTCTTATATGAGCAAGAAGAGCACTTTAGAGCTATGTTTGAAAGGAAAAACATTAAAGATGCAGGTGTTAAGCATTTTGACCCCATTGCTCTGCCTTAGACTTGAACACATTTCAAGAGATGGAATGAAAGTTTTAACTTTAACCACTCATCACTATTACTCTCTGACAAACCCAGTGGCGTGACTATCCATTTATGCTGCTAACTCTTTCATCACCCCTTTGGACCTGAATGCCACTTGGAGGCTTTTATAACTGTGTGTGTGTGTGTGTGAGAGTGAGACGGACACAGAGAAAGACTCTCTCGCACACCCAGTCTATACATAGCCATCTTTTGCTTCAGTGGTATCAGTTGACACTCAACGTGCACAATTCTAGGATAGAAAGAAGACGCACCTGTTGGAATCAGTACACACCCTGTTTCTTGTTCATTGTAAATAACATGAAAGGAGCTGCATGCCATGCTTTTTTTCTCTCATATTTTACTCCTACTTTGTCTGTGTGTGAAGTTCTATTCCTCTATCAGTAAGGAGACATGTGATATGATAAGACTTGTTTAGCTAAGCTGGCCCTCTACTGCTTTTATGGGGGGGGCACATACGGTATGTTGCAAAAGTTTTTAGCCACCCCTAATTTCTTTATTTTGCTAGGAAAATGGGAAGTGTGTGCAGTTATTAATTGACACATGTGCAATCATACATGGAAATACAGTATAAAAGGCAAAAAGAGATAAGCTTGAAAGTCAAAGTTTATTATACACCTTTATTCTTCAGCGCAGCTTGAACTCTCTTAGGCAGCTTTCTTGTCATGTGCGGTAATGATATATATCGCCATATATTCTTTTCTTCTGTATAAGTATTTTACACACTATAAGGCGCACTTAAAATCCTTTAATTTTCTCAAAAATCGACAGTGTGCCTTATGTATGAATTCTGGTTGTGCTTACTGACCTCGAACCGATTTTATGTGGTACACGGCGCGCAGAAATCTGTCAAAAAATGTTTTAGTATGACTTTGGTAAGCTACGAAGCCGCACCGCTTGATGGATTGTCGGAGCATTACGGCTGCCGTAGTCGGGAGCCTCGCGGAGTAATCTGGGTCTAAAACTCCGTCTGCTTCAGGT